>JAVCKT010012888.1:0-11811 GCA_032273925.1 Rhynchotus rufescens
AAAAGAAAAAGAAAAAGAAAAAGAAAAAGAAAAAGAAAAAGAAAAAGAAAAAGAAAAAGAAAAAGAAAAAGAAAGAACTCTCCACGTTCTAGCAGTAGTGACAGAAGTAGGGGGAATGAAGAGAGTACCCTGCCTTATTGGAGGGCACTGCAAAGGCTTAAGGACCTCTTGCCACCCCTCCTGACCCACCCCTTGTTTCATTCTGGCTCTGATGGAAGAAATCCCTCCTTTTCTGGAAGCAGCCCTGTGGAGGGCAAGCTGTGGTGGAGAGGAGCATTCAGATGTGGTGCGAAGACTGATTTTACCTCCTGAGCTGCGCTCGGAGCTGCCGGTTGCTCGCCAGCCCAAGTGCAGCTCTCTGTGAGGATATTAGCAAAGACGGAATTAATTAGGCAACTTCTGTAATCCTGTCAACGCTGCTCTGGCTTGCTAGTACAAGCCGAGGCATTTTCACATTTTCATTTTGTTTATTCTTAGAATTTCCTAGGTAACAGGAAAGTGAAGGAGACGGCAGCGTTTTGACAACTACCTCCTTATAACTTACCTAGACAGTGAGGTCAAACTGCTTTTTCTCTTGTTTTTTTGGCATAATTCCTTCATATTTTTTTTCAACATTTCATGACAACCTGCAGCCCTGGAGCTGATGGGAAGAGGCCTTGCTTTGCACATATCTGTGTTTTGTAAAACGTATTCTTCATGGCTCTCCAGGAAAAAAAAAAAAGACTTCCCAAGACACTGGGAGCAAAGCAAGGCTTCAAGCAACACAGCAACGATTTCATTGTTTAACTTAAATAATGAATGCTTTGGGGTTCTGTTTTTTATTTTTAAATCTTGGAAGTGAAATGTAGTAGGGACAGTTGAGTTACAAACAATGTCACTTGTTCTCTCTCTGCTTAGCAGCAGTGTTCTCCACTCCAGCACTCTTAGGAATGGGCAATGTGGTCTAACCAGACCTGAGCAGAAATGTGTAGAAGGAAGGATGGCAGGTATCATGAATGCTTTTGTGGGTGCCACTTTCTGGGAAAATTAATTCTTGCTTATTATAGTTTGTCCTTTTCCTACATCACAAGAGCAGTTTCTATCAAAGGAGCAAGAGCTGTTTAAGGAAACAAAGAGCATCCACAAGCATTAAATAAAGTTGGCAATTTAAATATCCATAACTTAAATTCTCAGTTTCACAGACATAAATATAAAATAACCCTCCAGCAATTGAAACAAAAGGTCTTTGGATTTTGTCATTTCAACATGGGGAACAAAATCCTTACTGTCCAAATGCAAAAGAAAACTTTAAGAGTATGTCGCTGAAGGAAGGGGGAAAAGGGAAGTTCAGGTTTCAGTGATGTGCTAGAAATTCATTCTAAAATTAATGTATATGTAGTTTCTTTTGGCAGGCTGCAGAGAGCTGCTGTGTTGGAGGGGCTGGTTGGTAACTCCTAGGGCAGCACTGGGACAACCTCGTGTGAAGTGACCAAAAGGGACAGTCCCTTTGCACGTGGTCTGCTGGAGGCCGGTTAGAAACGGGTCTCATCATCATCGTTCCCACTTCAGGTGTCATTCTTGCTTCCTTTACTACTGCTTCTTGTTTCTTTTTACTGCTGCAGATGCTCTTGTATCTATTACTGCTGTTTCTGCTTCTGACATAAAAAGCACCTCCCTCCCCTGCAATAGATTTTAATTATATCTGGGTTTAAAGATCTTTTTACTTTTTTTCTCTCTTTTTTTCTCATGGTTTCCTATTTAGTTTACATTAGTGCACACAAACAATAACATCCTCAGAGCTGGAAGTAATACACATAACCAAAGAGCTCCTTTGTCTTCTGTCGCGGGAGCAAAATCCTACAGGTGTGTCTGTGTCAAAAAAAAGTAAAAAACAACAACCCCCCCCAAAAAAACATGGAAACGGGTAAAAACAATAGCAGCATTAGAAAGGCTTGTTTATTCATATGATAATGGGCAGCTTTAATGTGAACTTTTTACATAGTCAAGCCAGTGAGATCAATTTAATCCGGGCGGGTTATTCTTCTCTTAGTGTAAAAGGCCATTGATTCTCTCTCCTGGCGCGGGGAGGGAGCGCTCGGCGCAGGGGTGCGCGGAGCAAGCTTGGGTGAAAGCCACCGAAATCAGCAGGAGCCTTTTAATTGCTGCTGAATCCGGCCCCAACACTGTACCCAACCGCTCGCCTTTCGCAAAACTTTCCCTTTCCCGGGAGACAATGGGATTACCTAAATGAAACGCAGCTTCCTACTTAAATATTCCTTGCGAATTGATCCTCCGTGGCAGAAATCTTTGGTTTGCAATACATCTTCTGCATGTTTAAATTCTGGAAGTGCTGCCACTTATAATCACTTCATCATCCTTTGTTCAGGTGACTAATTATAATAAAATATATTTTATGCATAAAACAGTATGAGACTCTTTTTCATACATTTCATTTAATTACTTTTTGCTGTGACAAATCATATTGTTAGAAATGTACTAACAGATGGCGTGGATTTTAAAGTCGGTATAAATTATGACTCCTTAATTTTTGCAAGTGTTGAAGAATTTAATTGTCTCCATTCAAATTTTTGGCTTAACTCCTGTGGTTTGACTTGTTAGGATTCCAGACATGCAACACAAGGAGCAGGGAATTTCTGGACTGTGCAGTGTCTTTTGGAAGGAAAAAAAAAAAAAAGAAAAAAAAAAGAAAAAAGAAAAAATTCCCAACCAGGGAAGGAAGTTAAGACAAAAAGAAGGTCTGCAGAGAAGTGATGGAATGGCCCGTCCCAGAGCGAGGGTAGGCGGCTGAAGCTCCCCCGTGAATAACTACGCTTGTTAGGGACAGCAGAAGCAGCAGCCTCTTGTTTTGCCCACATACCAGGTGCAATGAAAGAAAGGCTCCAGTGTGACCCCGGGCCATGCGTGGGGAAAACGCACATGGCAGGAGGAAGCCAGAGCCTGGGCAGCTCTGCCTAGCTGAAAAAAAGTAGTTAGCAGTGAAATATTGTTTCAGAGAGCCCTTTTTTCCTTTTTTTTTTTTTTTTTTCTTTTCTTTTTATTTAATTTTTTTTTGTCGCCATGCCATCAAAAAAAAAAAAAAAAAAAAAAAAGAAAGAAGAAAGAAAGAAGGAAAACACTACACATCTTTCTCTACAGATTATTCAAGCAGTATGTTCTTTTTCCTTGACCAAAGTACACACACACCCCATGGAGAAGGTATAAAATATAGCAGTAAAAACTGCCACAACTGTTTCCTGCTCATTTTGTGCCCTTGGTCCACCAGGCCCCTGGGTACCCATTGCAAAATTTGGATTTTCCCTGAAGGGACCCTTGAGATTTCCCCTCTGCTAACGCTCTACCTTCCAAGGACACCGATAGTGCTGCTGTCCTCCTGCAGATACTTGTGATCCCTGCACAGCTCCTCGTGATGCAGCTCTCCCTTCCTTCCATTACTTCTGCATTAGCAGCCACAGCTCCTTTGTAATACTCTCCCAAGTTCTCATATGCCCTCTCCTGAGGGAAGACTTGTGTCCCCTCTGTGTGCCATCCTCTCTGACAATAAAAAAAATACTTCAAATTCATGTGGGTTGCTCTCGAGTTCCAGCAAGCATGCTCACAGCAATGTGGCTGCAGCACCGTGGTGTTGCCTAGCTGGTCTTCTCCATGCCTGTCTCCCTCGGACTGGTACCAGAGAGTTTGGAAACCCTGGATTTAGGATTTGAAAGTTCAGCTCAATCAGAGATTAGGAAGCATTAGTACAGCTGCTGTGTCCATTATCTCATGATTTAAATGGTCTCTGTTTTACATTAGCTAATGATTTAAGTGCCATAGATATCTTTGTATGACATCCAATATGAAATAATCAACTAGCTTAGTGTAACATTGGCCCCATCAATCAAACTCCCTATTCCTCCCACAACGTTGTTAATGTGATGTTGGGAAGAAAGTCCACAGCCTTGAGCACAGCAGTAGATTTAAGGGGGAAAGACAACATTTCATTGTGTTTTTTTGTCTTTGGGTCCCATTTCATTTCAGCATAGAATCCAGAAGGCACATTTGCTCAGGAAATGTTTTATAACTTCTATGATATCTGTCCTATGACTTCTTTTTTTTTTTTGTCAGAAAAATCTGAAAGGCTGGATCTTGTTGAGTGAGCCTTGAGTCAGTAGGCTGTACGGCTGTCTTCTGAGAGGTTGATGCTAGCAGAGACCACCACACACTTTAGCGTGAAATCAGCAATAGCAACCCATACTTCTGTAACTCAGGAAGAACATAGTCTTTATTCTTTTAAACTGATTTGATGGAAACAGAGCAGCATCAATGGACAAGACAGGCAACACCTATTTTACTTAATGTTGGAGCTTCACATGGCTTCTTCAAGGGAGGATTTCTGTCGGTCTTTGTGCCCATACCATATTCATCGAAGTGAGATACTTTAGCTGAAGCATCAGGATGGGCTCCAGCTTCAAAACACCAGCGTGTTGGTTAGAGTAATTTTATCAATACACAAAATAAATAGTGAAGAACTTTTACCAAGTTGTGCATGATTCAGGCAATATAGAGAGCCCTTTGGTGGCAGAGGGAAAGAGGAGCTGGGGTGGAAGGACTCGCACGGCAGACCCAGAAGCAGTCAGTCAAGAAGGGGCTGGTGTTTGTTTTGTGAGGTTGTGTTTGATGAAGTAAAGACATAGTTTGGAATAGCAAAGGCAAATCCCAGGAAAGTAACCCATCTTGCAAGTCTGCTGTTCACAACAGAATGGGGACTACAGCTGCTTGGAGAGCCACCTTTCTTTGAAGCAACTCAGAGGTGAAAATTCCAGCCCTTTGTGGAAGTGGCTAAAGCTTTGCTAATTCCCCTTGAATTTGGGAGTTAACTTGGGAGTTTGCAGGTAACTGGCAAGCTCTTTGCAGTTCTTTAATGAATACTTTTCTTTTGATGAGAGATTCAGACTAAATCATTGCTAATATGTATGAAAGAAGGACATTAATTTATTTCTAGGAAAAGAGAATATTTGAAGTGTTTTTGTCAGTATCACATGAAGTACACAAGCTCACAGGTGGGATTGGCTTCTTTTAAGACTGTTTCAGATTATCATGAAGTCTTTTATATGGATTACAAGCTGCATTTGATGCTGGACAAAAAGCCAGAGTCTCCACTACTCCATTCCGTACTGCAGTGCACGCAACTTCACCCAGTCTGCAGAAATGGAGAGGCTTGGTATTACTGGGTTTCTCTTCTGGGAAGATTCACATGGTGCTTAAATGGGCAAAAATGCCCCCTTTTACTTTTGAATAAGAAGGACACTATAATAGGTTCAGACTTTTTGTGAAGGAGTAGAAATGTGGCACTAAATTCTGAAAAGCATTTAATTAACGGTTTGGTTATGCCAGACTTTCCTAGTGAAGAACTAACTTAGCTTATGGACTCTAACTCAAAAAAGGACTATTGATATGTTAATTGTATATGATTATGAATGGTTATTTATGGCATTGGATCTCTCTGCTAAACCAATTATGTTCTATTTGTGAGATTTGCATTATGCTGCAGCCATGGCATTTAATTAAACTTCTATTTCTCTTCTTTCTTTTTGATTCTTTTTGTTTCTTTTCGTTTTGCTTTTCCAGCCTTATATCTATGATGAACTACAGTAGCCACTTAGTGGTTAAAGCTGAAAATCAGCTGTTCAATAGGTTGCTCTCACTCACATCCTACTCAATTTGTGCTGCCCAAAAAATTGTTGCAGTGTCCCCCTAAATGTTAATTTACAACTTAACTTCTCAAGCTCAATGGATCTGTTTTTTATACTTATATGTTGCATATTTCTAAACTAGACTAATCAGTCACTCCAATTCTGTTGACAAAAACCACCCTCCATATTTTAGCGTGTTTGTGTTTATTTATATACATATAAGTATAAAGGGAATGTTTAAAAACAGTGTAATAGTACAGTGTGCTCTAATCGGAGTGTTTCTTTGGGTTTCTTTCTGCCAGTTAATAAACTGTGTGTAGAGTCAACTGAATGGTCTAATTCAGAGCATATCAAAAGGTTTGTGTGGGCGAGGTAAATTGGGCTGATAGTGACTCTTGAGCTGGCTGGGTCCCTCGTTTGTTCATTCAGAGCATTTTTAACGTAGAACTAATTTTTCAAGTAGTTGAATTTTTGCAAAGAAAATGAAATCCTCAAGGGGAAAGTTTAGCCGGAATCCTGTGAAACACAGTTGAACGCGGTTTGCCTTTTCACAGCTGTTTCATGGGGAAAAGGTTCTTGCATTTCCGTTGCCCTGACACCTGCATTCTCTTTTTTTTTTTTTTTTTTTTGTTACTTTATGAACAATTCAGCTACTGAAAGTATTGACAGTGGTGTAGAAAAAGAGGTTAAATCATTATACAGGATATATATATATATTCTTCTTCATTAACTGAGACTTGCTTTGTATCTTGCTCCCCGCCCCAGTGCCAGAATAGTGTTTTGGGGATTTCTGTGGTTGAAGTAGCCCCAGTGCAGGTGAGGAGATACGTATCCTCCCTCCCCACAGTCTCCTGTATGTGCCGTATTGCCAGGATGGAGGTGGTTGATGCCCCTCTGGTGCCCATATATGTGACTCCACGATCCATGCTGAGGCAGTGGCAAGCGACACAGAGCTCCTTCTCCAGCTCCAACATATAATAATATCCTTTTCCCAGCCACAACGCTATTCATCACAGCCCTTTTCCAAATAACAGGCCTCAGTGGCCTGGAGGTCTTTCTGTAGACACTCTTCCAGATTCAGTTTCCCAAAGAACATTTTGAAACATGTCAGTCCTAAAATATTTTAAGTCTCAACTCGGGAAAACTCTCACTAACAAGATTCAGCCCTTAAACCTCTGTTCTGCAAGGCCCTCGGTCCCTTTAGACTCTACTGAAGTCTCGGCAGAAGGGAGATTTGGCCTCTTGCATCCTGATGGCATGATTTAAAAGGTTAAAAATGAAGGGCGAGCACAGTTTAAAGCTCTTTTCTCTGAGTGACTATCAGGATGGGAGCAGATACTTGGGATTATTGTATTGGAAGGGAATCTATTTAATTATGTTTCCTCTACTGTTACGCATTAGCAAAAAAAAGTAGAATTGCTAAGCATTTATTCAGCCGTTCTGCTGGGGCAAACACAAACCTATTTCTCTTAGCATTAGTAAGGGAGTCCCTTGCTAGCATCTAGTTCAAGATAGCCAGAAAACAAACTGCAGTTCTTATTTAGACAGGACAATTTGCAAATACCCAAATCCCCTATTGTTTAAAGGATATATTTTATGATACAAAACCTATAGTTTCTGCACCCAAAAAGTTCTTTTTTTTTTATCATTATTATCTAAAAGCACAGACAAATCATGAAAAGACAATTGTATAGTTTCTTGTGTTGCTTTATGGGCTTTAAGTGCCTACAAAAAAGGATTCCTTATGCTTTAATTTCTCTTTATTTTTTTGACTGTAAAGACCCATGGGGTAAATGCCAGTCCCACAATCCTGCAGTTATATGGTTACTGTCAGCCTGCTCAAATGATGCTTCCTGTTCATTAGGCGTCCTTTCATCTGACAACAATGTACTGGCTTTGCTGCAATTCTTAGTCAACGCCCATCTCTTCAATAGCCTGTGAATAGTATTAAATAGTGTTTATGCTAGCTATTGTTGCCTTTTGTGTGGTTTGTCTAATTCACAGAGAAAAGTCTGCTTTTGTGGTCTAAGACTGGCTACGTCATGGCACGCCATGTGCCTTCTGATGGGATCCATTCCTGCTGAGTGATAACATTACAGGCCTGAACTCCTTTGCAACACAATCCAGCATTCTTAACACAGTCAATACACTCGCGGGCAATCTAGTTTACTCTTTATATTAAGAGGTTTAAGGAGACAAAGCTCATCTAAATACCTGCTCGTGAAACAAATCAGATGGATTTGACTGATTTGAGATTTACTAGCAAATCCTCCCCTGCCCCGCTATTCCCACTCAAAACTGCACCAAAAATCAAAATAAATAAATAAATAAAGGAAATTCAAAAAATGCTGAGGCTGTGCAAGTAATGCCCAAATATCCCAGGTAGCATCATTCTGCATGCAAACATTGCCCTTTTTAGTGAATAAGGTAGCATTATTGTCCCCAGTTATTGTCCAAGACGAGGCTTAATGCTCGAGTCACAGCAGCTGCTTTTCTTTGCTTAAACTACTCACAAAAGAGAAGGGATATTGTACGGATGATTACATTATCCTGCAGTTCAGGAGCCTTTGCAGGGCAGGTATGTTGCTGTGCCTTGAAAGGGCTTTTGATGTAAGAAGATCATTAGAGGCTCAGTGTGTAACTGATCCTTAGCTGTCTCTGGCTTTTGCTGCATATGGGTTATTCTAGTCTAACCATAGGCTCCCTGGCCTGGGTATCTAAAATCTCATTGTTCGCCCTCCCTCCGTCCCACCCCTCGCCGCTCAGCGAGGTTGGGCTGCAGCTTTGCCACGGGAAAAGCCAAGTGTCCCACGCGAAGGCCGCTCACTCGTCCTGGGAGTCGTTATCCTCTGCGTGTCACACTTTGAACAAGATCAAGGGGAGCATCTGGAAAAAAAAAATAGCAAGGAAAAGAAGGTCCACGAACAATAATTACAGCTCTGTAGGTGCCGGAGCTGTAACTCCCTCCTGGCCAGAAGGGAGGCAGGGGACAGGGTGGGGCTGGGAGGAGGCAGAGGCTTCGCTTTGTGCATCATAGGAGAGCACTGCAGATTGCTCCCCTGATCAGCATAACAAGGAGGTCCTGCATACCTGCTCCTCTTTGAGGTACCATGAGCCACATCCACAAAGGCACTGGGAACTCTAAAACTTCTGGTGACCCAGCAGCAGCCTATGCAGGACCACCCATAGACAGATGCAACATAGATGTCTACACCTGAGGTGGCCCCCTTAGACTCTGTCCAATGGGAAAAAGGGTATTGATTTCTTCCTACTGTTGATCTCGGGCACTGGTCAGTTGAGCTGCACCTTTTTCATGTTTATTTCTTCTTCTTCTTCTTCATGTTTATTTCTTGCCACTACTAGTAGGATGTGGGATAATCACCTCAGATGAGGGCACCGTAAACATGTGAAGTTGGAAAGAAGAATCCCACCCTCATGTATTTCACGGCTTTTGTGGAACTGGAGCTCCAGGTTTTGCTGTCGTCATAGCTAAGAGCTGGTTCTTCCAGATAGATAGCATAGAAATAGCATGAAGTCCTTAATAGTTCTTAAAAAGAAAAAGAAAAAAAAAAAGAAATCTGAGTGCCTCCAAGCAATACAGAAGGCAGTCATTCTTTCCATCTTTGAGTGAAAAACGAATTAAAAAAAAATCTGTCTGTCTTAGCTACATAAAAGTATTTCCTGAATTACAGCTCTGACTTCTGAATGAGGGTGTTCTACCTAAATGAGTCAGTGCAAGCGGAAAATGTTGCCAAAAAGCAAGAGGAACCTGGCAGTTCAGAGCAGTTGCTAGATAGAGCAACTGTATACAAATCACTTTGCTCTGGGAACAAATTCGGCAATGTTCACCCAGAGCTAGTCCATGAAGGACAGCCTATGCCTTATTTTGCTCTTAAGAATGAACAAGGTGGGATTTGACTAATGTCTTTAGCAGAAGGCATGGAAATGAGCTAGGATTGTCAGAATTTGATTCTGACATTGATTTTGCAGGACCTACCAAGTTGCACAATACAGTTTGGAGGAAGAGCACTCCCTTTTTAAAGGATAATATATCAATGTACTGCCCATGTTTATGCTTTTGTGTAAGCAATAATGGTTTCATAAATGTTTTATATGATCACATTTAGCAATATCTGCAAAGTCAGCAATTCTTACTAGATTTTACAAATATCAGCTTTTTTGCCATTAATGCTTCTTCCTTTCTGTTTATGTTCCTAAATTGATTTTCAATAGTTAAAATTCAAACAATAAAGACAGCCTCAGTTTTCAAGTCTGCAAATAAGACAATGTATCCTATCTCCTCATTGATTGACTCTTCTGTTTTTATAGATTCATCCTCTTGAAAGAATCATTAAACACCAGCAAAAATGATTTGTTGCCATTGATTACATGACATACTGCTCTGACATACACAGTTTTTATATCTAAGTTATTAATTATGTTGTTAATGTAATTTGCAGACTGCGAGATAAATCATTCAGCTTCTGACTGGATATTACTAGATACATTGCATATATAAATACATCTTTGCATGGAAAGAGAACTGCTACCAACAATAATAGATTAGAAGGCCACTAGTTTGTCTTATAAATCATTATGAGCCAGGAAAACTTCCTCTGCCCATTTATTCTATTTTCTTGGAAAGGCTGAGTTTCTCAACATCTCTGTTTTTTATGTGCAACACATAATTTCTTCATCTTAATACAGAGGAAAGACTTGCCATTCTTCCATTCATATTCTCTTCTCCTTCTTTCCGGAATTTCATAGTTTAAGGTTAATAAACCTCAAGGCGTAGTAAGTGGCAAGCTTAATTCAGGTCTTCCCAAAGGCTTCGCTGTTTTTCCCACTGTACTGTGGGAGGCTACTTTGCAGCAGCTTAATTCTCTGCAACTCCCTTCTCCCAGCAAGGATTGCCAAAAAATTAATTATGACAGCCTTGCCACCAGCGACGGACCGACAGGCTTCCAGGTGGAGATCTCCGCATGGGCAAATGATTTTGGAAAGTTCCTCCTGTTTTGTGCTCCGTTTCAACAGGTCTAGCTTGTCCCTGAGCTCCGGCAGGGCTTAGCGGCAGCTATTCCGGATTATGCATGCGTGCCTGGCATTTGACAGATGCCCTTGGAAGGCTCCCTTTCCTTTTCACGGGGGCCAGGGGGCTGAGGAGGGTGAGAGCTCCACGCTTTTCTGAAGTGAGTGACATGTGTTGAAATGTCAAGGTGGTCCTCCTGAATCGCTAAGCGCAGCCCCGGTGCGCCGGGACAGAGCCTAGGTGTGAACTGTCCTTTTTAGTGAGCGCTAGGAATTCAAATCCGTTAATATTATTGAACCCGGAGATGACATAGTCCTTCGTTTGGAGGGGGATCTGAATGCCGAGGATTAAATTTTGTTGCTGGCATATGCTAAAGCTCCTTTGAAAGTCTCTTCACAGGCAAATGGTGAATAAAACATCATTTTTAACCGATGCTGCAGGAAGTGTGAAATTCAGTGATGTAAACCAACCCGAGCACTTGGCTATCCTGGAATGGGAAGCCTTGTCCTCCTTCTCAGGCCACAGGTACTCAGACCACACCAAAGTCACCAAATATTCCTCCAGAAAAGATCCCTCTCAAAGCTGTCGGTGGAGTATCAGGGAGGATGCAAGTCTGAACCCTTCCAGGCAGGCTTTGAGTCTATTTTTAGCTAAACCATTATTGTGGGGCATTGCATATGGAAGTAGCGTGCCCATGGACGCAGCAGTGCAGCCAGAGCAGGCAGCGGTGCTGGTGGCCCTGGGGCGACGGTCAGCACCCAACCGTCCCTCCCAAGAAGGCAACCGTCCTTCCAATAAGGCAATGGTCATTTTAGCTTGTCACCTAAATTGAGTCTGAACTCCGCTCTCTGGAGGAACACGTCCAGTGCATTAAACAACTGGGGGAATTAATGCCTTCATTGATCCCACTCGTTGTGAGAAAAGCCTGCATCTCCTTGGAAGGCATCTGGCGGAGGGCCCAAGGAACGGAGCGAGCCCATTGCTCCAGTTGGGTGACACATGGGCAGCCCCCACAGGCATGGGCTTTGGTGAGAAACCATTTGAAGGTAGAGGCTGGAACAGAGAAGAAAAAAAAAAAAAAAAAAAGGGTATTTTTGTCCTTGATGTTTTGGA
>JAVCKT010012889.1:0-16998 GCA_032273925.1 Rhynchotus rufescens
AGAAAAGAAAAGAAAAGAAAAGAAAAGAAAAGAAAAGAAAAGAAAAGAAAAGAAAAGAAAAGAAAAGAAAAGCTCTGGGAAGCAAGTTCTAGATGAGGATGACCCATGTAAACTCAGATTGAAACCTGCTAGTGTTAGCAGGGGAGAAAAAAACGAAACAAGAGAAAAGCAGCACTGCAAGAAGGGAAAACAAATTCCGAGGGGCAGGTGCCGAGCCTGGGCTATGCAGGGGACTGCAAGTGTAAGGGAACCCGTGATGATCCGCAGGCCGGAGAAGGAATGGAAGAGGAATCAGCTGCAGATCAACACAGAGAAAAGCAAGAAGATGCACATGGTAAGAGCCTATTCTGAGAAGAGGAACTGAAAAACTCATCTGACTGCATCTAGACAAAAACAATATTGCTCAGTCTTTCAGTCCTACATCCTAAGAGATATAGGACACAGAGCTAGGGTTAAAGCTGATCACATAGATACCTGGAATTACAGATACGCCATTGGGCAAAGGAATGTCAGTGAGTAAGAAAGGACAGGCAAAAGTGAGAAAGAGAACAAATTTAATATTGCAGAGAGCAAGAAACTCAGGACTATGCCTAATCCAGTGAGGAAAATGAAAATGGAAGCAGTCAGTGAGAAACAAGTCAAACGTTTCTGCACTGATATTCAGGCCACAAACAAACAAAAAAAAAAAAACCAAAAAAAAATCAGAAAAAGAGTTTTAAGTGGTAGTGCAAAATGCTAAAAAGCACACTGCAGGAATAAGAGCAAATGCAGTCAAGAGCAGAATGTGATTATGTTCAGCAAAGGTAAAGATAGGAAGTAAGACAGTGGGACTGAAAGTGAATGGTATGAAAGGGAAGATCATGAGAATAAAAAATTTTTAGAGGAGAATAAAATATTTCTGTTTAGAGGAAGGGGGCTACCTACAGCAGGCTCCGAGTTCGTTTGCAATGGATGTTTTCCCCAAACAAATGTTTTACCTGACAGTAAAAAGTATTTAGACTAATACAGCAGTAGTAGCAGTAGACCAATGCAGCAGTATGTAATGTTACTAAAGAGATTCAAAGGACACAATTCCAGGTAGAACATACGATTTTTAATCACAAAATCCCAATAGGAGGGTAAATTGATCTTGTAACAAGCAGAGGCCCAGTTATTTCTGGATACAAGATCCAATTGTATTTCCTTACCAAAGTAGTGCTTAAACAAGAGGGCTTGTGGATTTTTTAGCCTTCATTTTGAAAGTAACAAAGATAACTACAATACAATTGCACAAAGAAAATAATCACAGGCTGAGAGACCATTATTTGAGTTTGTTTAAATGAAGTAAGAGATAAGCAAAATGCCTGTAATAAAAGTTTGGAACTTGAAACATGCAAGTTTGATAAGCTAAGGGGAACCAGTTTATTAAATAATCAGCTGGACTGATGAGATAAAATATAGGAAGAATTAGTTGACTGTGTGAACTGTAGCTACAGAAATTCCATGGAACTCAAATGAGAAGGCAAAACCAAGATCAAAAGGGCTAAAAGCAAAATTCCTGCTATAACCTGGGAACTCATCAGCTGGCAATGTCAAAGACAACTAACCCTCAGAATCACAGAGAGAATCACCCCGCTGCAGTGGCAGAAGCTCCTTCTGGGGCGCCTCAGAGGTGCTCCTGCCAGCCGGAGCTCACTGCTGTTCTGCAAAGCTCTGCAAAGCAAGACCTCACCTCGAGCTCGGGGCAAAGTTTTCATTACTCTTATGGAAGAAAACTGGCCTCAAAGTGGTGCAGAGCAGAGAACCAGGTCGGTCGAGGGACTGGAAAGCCTGTCACACGAGGAAGGACACAAGCAGCTCGGCTTGGTCAGCCTCAGAAGATGAAGGCTGGGAGGGAACAAGATCCCGTTCTGCAAATACACCGTGGAGCAGGTAGAAGACCTGCTTGAGCAAAACAACAGCATTAACCCAAGAACAAGTGGATCTAAACTGCCCATAATGAGATTTAGCCTGAAGTTAGCAGAAAGCTGCTAGGCTGACCACACTGAGGTTTTGGAACATAGTTTAATAACGGGAGAGAAGACAAAGAACGGGATTTTGATCACTTTGCAGATGGAATAGCATGAGGAGGTTGTCTGGAACAGTAAGGGAATGAATGCTAGGTTCAGGAAATCTTTCCATTCCTAATTTAAATAAAAAAAATTGTTCACTGAAACTTGGCAGTAGTTGTTCAATACTGTCTTTTAATGCATGTCTTTGTTACTTCATAAAGTGAACTTAAACAGACTGTTAAAAGGAAAAGCCGTTCGTTGAAAGACAGCATTGTATTTTTATGAGGTACAAACAATAAGTATCCTGGAATCCTAATAAGTTCTTGGAAAGTCATTAAAATAAATTTCAGCAAATTCATTATTGACAGTCATAAGTATAAAAATGAGGAATTATTGAAATGAAGCTTAAAATTCATGCATTGTAAAGTCATGCATTTTGGTAAAAAAAAAAACCAAATCCAATTCTAAATTTGAAGTGAAAATTCAATGCAAATAAGGTGATATCTATTCTTTATACCCACTGGAATCTAATGATAAGACATGCAAAAATGTAAAGGAAAAACATTTCTTTTTTTTTTTAACACATTCATCTCTGTGCCTCCTAATACCCACAGAAATAAGGAAAGGTGCAAGAATGATGGGAAAAAATATATTTACAACCAGTTGCAACCAGGCTTGCAATATGTCAGGAATTATATATATAAAAATATATATAAAATATTATATATAACATATAAAGATATATTTATTGCCAGGCTTTTGAAAAAAATACACACACTGGTTATTTTGAAATACTAACTCAAGTAACTCTACAGGGGAAGCAGCAGTTTCTCTCTTCTTTTAAGATTACTGAAAGATTTAAAGGTGAGCTCGCAGGAGAAATTAAACCCAGCAGTCAAATTACTGCAAATCTTTAAGACAAACAAATACTAACCATTAAAATACCTACAGGTTAATGTGGACCAGAGCCGTCAGCTCTGAGGTATCACTGCAAAACAGCCTTGAAAGATTTAAAATTATTTCATTTAATTGATGATAGGAAAAATGGCCTGTGGTTAGGACAGTGGCCTGGGACTTAATAGTTCAGTTCCTGAATCTGCCATAGACTTTGGGGAAACAATTTATTCATTCTGTGGCTTAATTTGTTAGCTGGAAGACTAAAATAATCACCTTTTTTTTTTTTCCTGTCCTACATAACGAGGTCTCTACACACCTGGAGACAGTGACTGACTAGAAAAATGCTCTCATTTTAAGTTTCTCACAGTCCTGTGGCCAGCTAATAAATAACACAAGGATGACTTTGCCTCCGCGGGTTTATTGCTCGTGTATCAGCTTATGGTGATAAATCAGGCGGGAACCTGGAGCCCGGCAGGAGCAGCAGCCAGCAGGGCTGCCCTCCCTCCTGCTCACACAGCGTCTGGGAGCACACAGCAAAGCAGCTCCGCTCAGACGGCTCTTTTCCTATTTTTTATTTTTGTGCCAATCCCTCCTTTGCTTAGCTTGGAAGATTTGTAAAATAAGGACTCGTCTTATGTTGCAGCTATTTAATTGCAGCTTGTCACGGAAATCACCAGCTACGTTATAGCTGCAGAAGGGAATGCAAAGAACCCCCTGGTCCAAGTATTTTCCTCCTTCCTGCGCCCAGCTCCCAGGAGCAGCGAGCCTCTCACAGCTCCTGCTCCACAGCCCAGTTAGCTCCAAAGGGAACAGGTTTCCCCAGCTCTGCAAGTAGCCACACATTGTCCAGACCAGCCTCACCTAAGCAGCTTTCCAAGGAAAGAGGCTACCGGGAGCTCTGTTAACTAGACACAAATAAAAATTCGATTTGCAGAGAGTGCCCTGGCTCCTTATCTCTTGCTCTCTGCATCTCCCCCGTGCCCTGCCTCTGCTGACAAGCTTAGAAATCCTTGGGGTTTGGAGCTCTGTGCAGTGTCCTCCTGAGGAAGCAGGCTCTGTCCGGCCAGGCACGCTCACGCCGATGAACACTTTATTTTCTATCCACAACATCCTGCAAGCATGAAATGCTCCTGAGAGAATAACAGACAAAGAAAACTCAGAAACGCAGGAAATCGTGACAGCGGCAAACTCAGTTTTATATTTAAGCAGAAGCTTGTGGCATGTATCCAGTTCGTGGATAAACTCCTCACTCCTTTTCCACAGCAGGACTTTCAGCATTGCTTAGCAGTGTCACAGGCTTCAGTCCACAGGCTGATCCGTGTTGGTCTGGATCAACCCCAGTGATCAAAGCCCTGGCTCATAAAAGAGCTACATGTAAATGAAAGACTCTGCAATTAAAACCACACTTCAAAGGGCTTCCAAGGGCAGCCTTCCATCAGCAGTGCCCAGGCCTCAGGTTCAAAGGTCAAGCTCAGTCACACAGTCATTCCTTTAAGGAAGAGCTACAGCTTCTCCCCAGTTTTAAAACACACTCTACTTTTAAGAACCTACCTGTTGAAAAGCCAGTTTTATTTACCTTCAGGCTTAGCCAACCATATAGCATCAAAGGGAATAGGATGGAAAAGAGTTATATCATTTTGAGCAGAAATTCCCTGCTGCAGGTCTTAAGCAATTTCTGTGAAAACAACTATTACCATATTTGCCCAACAGGTCAGTTGGTTTAATCCCTATTTTGAAATGGGAGTCTGTGTATGATTTTCTCAATGATAATTATTACTCCTAAGACCTGTACTGGGACACGGAAATCCATTCTAACTCCTGTATATTAAACACCTCATAAGCTGTCATCTTCATTAAAAACAAACAAACAAATAAATAAATAAACAGCAGCTGTGAATTAATAAGCACTATTCAGTAGGACATAGGGCAAATTCTCAATCTCTGGTATGTGGAGAACACAGTTTTATTATCTCCCTTCTGACTTCCAAGAAAATAAATCAGCGAACAGATAAAGCTCCTGGGCAGACAGAGTGGCTCTTTCAGCAGAGGTACAAGATCACCACTGTAAGCAACTTACAGCACCTATTATTTCACGATTGCTGCATGACTGTGCAAAAAGCGCAGATTAATCCTATGCAGAGTAGAAATAATCAATGCCAAAGGCTGCGCCAGCCAGAACGCACTCACTCCTATAACACTGCCGTGGATTATTTCATAGGGGGAAGAGCCAACAGAAGGAAACGCTTTGATTCTTTGTGCGAGGTTTATGCAAATAACAGCAAACTGACACCCTGAGGTGGGCAAGTACCATCATTCTTATTCAGAAGTATATTCATTAATAAAACAATCTCACTAGCTGACTATACGGAGCCAATGACAAAGCGTAAAAAGGCTTGCTCATTCTCCTGAGTCTAGGGAGAGCCCTAGGGAGAGCTCTAGGGAGAACAAGTACCAGAGGGGAGGAAGGCCAAGATCTTCCTCAGTTACCTCTATTTGTAGATGTAGAGCTCACGTTTGTGCCCAAAACTATGTATTTTTTTATTAAGTGGTCATCCATACCATCCAGTACTCTCCTGTCCTTAGTGGGAGGGTATTGTTTTCTCTCCTTAAGTAGCTGAAAGTTAAGTCTGATCAGTTTCCTGGCACAGATGTCAAATTTCAACAGGCAACTTCTCGAATTCAGGGAGAAAAAAGTATCCATGAAGGACTATGAAACATAAGGACACTCCTTCCAGCTCATGGGGCATGAGCTAGGGGTACATCCCATTCTCATGCCTTTCCATAGGCTGCAACTGGAAACAGGTTACCGAGCCAGATGGACTTTAGTCTGGCCTTCCATGTGTTACCTTTACATGATTTTTACATTCCTGCTTTCTCAACGAGTATGTAAGACAAATTTATACTCACAATACCCTGTTTCAAAGAGTTAAAAAATGGACTAAAAGAAATTGGTGCTACTTTGTACAACACAGCCAATTCTGAACAGCTTATACACAAGGAAGAAAAAAACAAAGAAAAATCTGGAAGTGGCAGGGATGGGAAAGGAAGTTTATTTTGCAAATTCTTGACACAGTAGCCAATTTATTTTTCAAAGTTTGTTTCCATAATTGGTAGGGACAACGCTTCTAGTCGACAGTCTTGGTAGGATTCAACTATGTTCTCGAAAGGCTCCAACTGTGTTTTCAAAAATGCATTGAGGAGCTCTGAAGCACAACAGGTCTGAGCACGGTGTTGGGCATGTTAACACCTCTGGAACCAGAGCTTCCTTGCTCCTTCCTCCCTCCTGGTGCTCTTCAACGTGAGCTCACCTAATACACACTCCGAGCGTAAACCGAGCCTGCTTTCCCTCCCATAACAAAGCCCAGGAAAGAAGGTTTGAAGAGAAGAAAGGCAGTGCCATGTTCTGTCTTCCAGGGCATGAGATTTGCCTGTGTTTCTGTGGGAGGAACAGCTGTCCCCGACAAGGAAGGTTCGCAAGATATCTCCTTAAATCTTGGGAAATCTCTAGAATGCCACGACATCCCACTCTGGTGTTGATTCCAGGAACTGCCAATTTCACAACCATAATCCTAAACAATGCCTGGGACGCCGGAGCAGCCTGGCAGCGGCACTCGCTACGTTGCACATACGACTGTTTGCTAAATAATCTTTCCTTATGGCACTGGAGGAGGGCCTGGAGCTAGGAACATACAATCCGGCAAAGCTCTTCCCTCCTGCCAACCCCTGCTCCCTCTGCGTGAATCCCAGGCACAGGGAAAGGCCTGCCCAGGGCCTGGGAGAGGGTATGGCTGTATCTTTGGTACTATCTCTATCTTTATTTGGTAATGAAAAAAACATTAACCAGAGAGAAAACATCAATCTGTTGGGATGTTCTGTACTACAAGAACGAAATTCCTGAAAATCTCTCAAGCCAGCCAAATAGCAAATGAAGAAAGGGGGGGCTGGTTTAATTTTTGCTTTTCCCTTGTTGAGCACTGTGAGCAAAAGAGCCTCAGCTTGGAGAATCTTATTTAATCTGTGGCCAGCTAATACAGGACAGGGAAAAACACATTTATCCCTGCTTCCCTATGTTCAAGCCCAGTCCAGTACCTCCTCTCCCCTGATCCTAGCCA
This sequence comes from Rhynchotus rufescens, assembly GCA_032273925.1. Classification (NCBI taxonomy): domain Eukaryota; kingdom Metazoa; phylum Chordata; class Aves; order Tinamiformes; family Tinamidae; genus Rhynchotus; species Rhynchotus rufescens. The sequence continues at coordinate 7,040 of JAVCKT010012889.1, forward strand.
GTTTGCCTTGCTTTGTCACCTTCTGTCCTGCATTACACTCTGGTTGTGCCAGTTCTAGAGCAGGGAGATGGGCAGGGAGGTGGAGGTCAAGCGCACAACAGTTTCTTTCTGAAAGAAGCTCCTTTCTTTCTTGTTCTCCTCCCTGCTCCCCAACCAGCACCGTCCCCTGGGACTGCAGTCTCCACAGGGGTGGCCCTGCTCCCGTGTGGGTCCCCCATGGAATGCAGGGCCCAGGGAGGTCCCAGCTCCCGTGTGGGTCCCCCATGGGCTGCAGGGCCCAGGGATGTCCCAGCTCCTGTGTATTGTATTTCCAATGAGCAGAACAAGAAGGAAAAACATCCCAGAGAAGCCAGCACGTGTCCTGCCTGGCCCTGTCCTCACGCTGCGGCCTCATGGCGGCCCTCACAGTCTCAGGGCAGCTCCTCTGGGTGTTTCAAAACAAAACAAAACCAAACAAAACAAAAACCCCGCCGTTTTGTCTGCCAGACAGAGCCTGCAGGTGGTTGTGCTGGCCACGCTATTTTGGTGGTGGTGTTTGGGGTTATTTTGCAGGGTGGGGAGGGTGCTCAGGAACAGGGAAAGCCACTCAGGGGGTTTGGGAAGGGGCAGCAATGGCCTCTGCAGGGGGTTTAACGAACTGGTGTGGCCACATCAGCAGGAGCCGAATTTGGTGCCAGTAAAACCCTCAAGGTAATGAGGGTTTTACCCTCAAGAGCAATAGCTGTCACTATTTACCTTTGGAGCCTACAGTGCTGTTGTTACCAACCCCTGGGATGTAAAGGCAGGGGAGCGAGAGCCCTTGGGGCTGCCTCGCCAAGCTCCTTCCAGGGCAATATGTTTTTTTGTGTAACATGTTCACAAGAAATCACCAGCTTGTGAGAGAGCTGCAGGGAGCGAGAGCACACATTGGCGTGTTTTGTTTTCTCAGAGAAGTGTGGAATTTGAAGCCAGGTCCTTTGGCTTATCTGTTGTAAACCATGACGGCTTCTCAGCGCCACACCACTCACTATTTCCTAGAGAAGGGATTCTGAGAAAAAAGAAAGAGCCCCAGTTCCCTAGAAACATTAAATTAACACAAGGGATCTGTAAACGAAACAGCAGAGGTTTGAAAGCCTTACCCTTTACTGTTTCCTGCTTTCTTGGAAAAATCTCAGTATTAAAACAGATTGGATTACATTACAGGACTAGTTGCTGCTGAAGAATTTTATTTTGGGTTATAAAATACAATGTTTGCTGTTTTTCTAATTCAATTTGCTTTTACCTTCATTATGTCACACTGTTACTAAGGTTCCTGTGAGAAAATGCAGGTTGTTATTGCCTGCGAACCACCCCAGTCATCATCTGCTCTCACTTTGCAAAGCAATCTTGGGTAGAAACTGTGTCGTAAGTATAACGCTGACCTAAAGAAATATGTCGTATTTTTAAATCCAGTTGGAGCTAGTGCTTTGAGCATATAAAAATTACATTGAGAACTTGTTTCGCCTCAAAATTATAAAGGTACAGCTCTGAATTAAGATACCGAGCACAGCACTATCAGCGAGTTTGCATCTCTGAACTGCAAAATGAAAATAAGCCATCAACATTAACCTTGCAAACTTTATTTTCAGGAGTTCCTGCCTTTGGAGTTAAGTTTTCAGTTATAATAACAAAATCAACAACCTAGAATGGTCCCAGAATAATTTTGCCACGCAGGACTGGTTGCAATTCTGGACCTGTTCCTGCAGTCCCGACAGAAGTAAGACTCGCTTTTAATACAGGGGGATTTTTTTTTCTAGGTGATAGCCACAAAATCAAACTTCCTGGAGAGAATAAAATCTAAAACAAATTTTATATTCACATTTAAATGTTTTAAGTAGGTGAAGTGAAAATTCTTGGCACTCCCAAATGACATCAAAGATTGAGGGAGGAAAAAAAAAGAGAAGATTCTTGGTAGCAATATATTTAGCACCTTTCTTGGAATGTAATTGTTACTGGAAACTTTGGGGGTGTATCCATAGGCATTAACCACTCTTGTACAGTAAGGTCCTGTCTCTGAACTCATAAAACTATTATACAATACTTTAACTACGTTACAAGGCCTGATAATAATCATAAAATCACAATGTTCTACAATAATCCTAAAGAAAATAATGAACTTGTCCCTGGAAGATAAAGACAATAATTAATTTGTACCTGGAAAAATATTTTGCTGCATATGCTCATGCAATTAGAATTTTTTTTTTCTACAGACTGCAGGGATGCTTCTCACACAGCAAATAAAAGCAGAGTTAAAAATAAAAAGCTGCAGGCCCAGACAAATAGCTGACTTTGCCAAACTTACGACCGCGTGTGAGAGCTCGATTTAACAATGTTTTTTTCCAGGTATTCATGGGTTCTGTGAAAAATGGGGGCAGGAGGGGGCTGGCGTTCCAGTGAAAGCAGGGCATGAAGGTCGGAACCAGCTCGCCTTTCCTGCTGTCCTTTGACAATATTCATCTGCCCGGTTTAACCTTCCCGGCGGAGGGCGTTGCGCGGAGCCGGCGGGAGCGTCGCCCCCGGCCCGGCACAGGGGCACCCTCGGCGCTGGGGGAGATGCAGCCCAGGCCGGCATCCCGGGGATCCCCCATCCCAGGGAATGGACAGAGCAGCCTCCGGCCTGGCTGGCAGGTAGGGCACGGCAGCACGGCCCTCGCCGGCCCCTGCAGATAATAACCCTTGGCAAATGTTTTCACACCACGACCTTTATATTTGGAGAGGACACGCACCGACACCAAGGCAGACTGTGGAGCCATTCTTAGGCAAGGCATGAATTAAAAATATAAAACACATGAACTGACTGAAGAAAGGGACACGGGGGCTCTAAGGATTCTTAAATTATTAATTCTTGTTCCATTTCACATGCTACTGTAGCATCCAATACCACTAGCAAAAAAATATTAACATTGAAACACATAGTTATTATAATATTACACAAAACCCCAGGATATAAAATATTTCAAATTGATTTTTTTTTCCCCAGAAAGTTAAATACAGAAATTATGGCTAAGACCTGCCTGCAATTTGCAGGCAACTTAAATGACTTGAAAAAGAAAATAAATTAATGTACTATTCATCCAGCTGAATTCATAGTTGAACATTCAGATCAAAAAGCAACAAAGAGAGTAGCTCATATAATCTTTAGGATGTAATTTTAAAAACTCAGCCACAGAATTATAGCAATTTTGACAGCACAAAGAATAAAATCATGGTTAATACAGAAGCCTTTTTGTCTACCAGCTTCACATGTATCTATTAAGTTATAATAAGGTAAAAAAGATATTTGCTAAAGGAAAAATTATTTTAATTTTTGTTGTTCTTCATACAATATTCCTGTCCAACTCTGAGCTGATTCAGCTTTCAGGATGATTTCCTTTCACCTCATATCTTTTGGATTTACATTTACCATTAGCATCAGATTTTTTTTTCTGAGAGCTGCCACGGATTGTGGGCTGCTCCTTATTCTACTAACTAAGCTCTAACTACATAAAAATGCACATTTAGCAGACTAAAAAATATTTCAGGCTGTCACAGCCGATAAATTTCCATGTCTAAATGTCTTTAAAGCAAGTTAATGTTGAATCAAGGTTCTATTTTCAAGCCACAAACAGATCTGATTTACTGCTATTGAAGTGGAGTTCTAAAGGAAGCAGCCCAAATTCTTTTCCCTCTTCTATAATGCAAAGCCTACCTGCTCTAAAGAAATTTCTGATTTCAGTAAAATCAGACCCATGTTAAATGAGTACATTTAATTTTACAGATATATGCATTTAAACTCCTTGTAAAGTTTTATGTCCATTTCTTCTTTTAAAATATACATATACACATCTATTTTAGACATATGCAGACATCTGACCTTTTAAAAATCATAACTATTGGCTGCATGCTGTCAGATAACCATTAATTGCTACTTTATTCACAGTCAACAACAATAAAATCTATTTTCAAAAAAAGATACTTGCTAGGCTCTTGTAATATTTGCAGAAACAATTCCATATTAGTAGTATTTATAACTAGAAACTAATCCACTAGCAGATTTAGATGAAAATACAAATGTACTTAATACCTGGTACAAATCTGCAGAATAAATCCAACTACTGACCATAACAAAGTAACAGATTTTTCCTATAAACATTCAGTTTTTTGAGACTATGATATATAGATGCATTTTAAGAGGTTATGCTAGCAAATGGGTTTTAAGAACTTACTCAACATACAAAGTATATTTATCATGAAAATTATATGCTTGGAAGAGTTACTCTGATGAATTAAATGCAGGGATGTAACAAAATATTTGCTTTGAGGAGAGGGAGAGACAGAAGTAGAAAAGCAAGCTCACTCTAAATGAAATATTTGAACAGTTTAACTTCTTACTATAAATCCTCTTTGTGATATTTCATATGAAACCAAGTAGCTTGATAATAAAACCAAAAGTAGAGCTGGAATGAGTAGCCTTGGGGGGTGCAAATTAGTATCCAGCCTAATGGTAGGATGTGGGGCAGATTCTCAGCTGTTGGTCCACAGATTTAGCTGCTTTCGGTGGCACTCGGACAATTTATGGGACAATTTCTACCAACCACCATTTTGCTATTCAAACAGTGCCATACGAGGCCTGCTTTCGAGAGAGAAAAGGAGGGCAGGATTTCTAATAAAATAAATACCACCACCTGATTTCATGTTTTCTTTCGGATTGCAATAGGAAGAACTCAAAGTCAATTACAATGTCACACTGTAGATGTGGGACTGAAGTCAATCAGGCCCAGCATACGCAGTTATGGGAAACAGCTCTGAATGGTTTTAATTATATTTTCCTAGAAAGGCTTATAGAATGTTATTGATATTTGACCTGGATACTTCTGTTTTCTATTACAACGTACATAATATCAATACAGCAGGGTACATGTCTGCATACAGCAACTCTTAACCCTTTGCAGGCCTCAAGCTAAGGAAGGAAAGCAGGTGACTATGCATTTTTTTCTGATCTCAGAAAAGCAGATGTCGTCAAGCCTGTCACCTGTCCCACAGTGCTGAACACGCTACGAAGCGAAGCGCAGATGAGGTTTGAAAGGCCCACATATCCCAGCATGGTCGGGGAAGGAAGGGGCCGCGCTGCTCGTTTTGGGTAGGGTACTTGGACCTCAGGTACCTCATACTTTATAGTCGCCTCCCTCTTGCTCTCCCTGAAAGCAGATTTGTGCGTTTGCCCCCCTTGGGCCCTTCTGCCGCATGCTGCTTTCAAACACGCATATTTCAGCTGACTGAATCTTTTAATAAATTAGATACCCTCCAGTTGGGGAAAGAAAAATAAAAAAGAAAAAGGGCCCTGTGGCACGGACAAAGAACTCCAGCCTCTCGGCACTATAAATCTGGAATCCGCCTGGCCTGCAAAGGGGGCAATGAAAACACGCAGCGAGCGGCTCAGCGGCGCTCGGTGCTGCCCAGCCGGGCCTGGCTGGTCCGTGTGCCCCGCGCCGGGTCCGTGCGGCCCGAGCGGCGCCGAGGGACTCCCACGGACACCGGCACCATGGCCTCCACGGCCCCTGGCGGGAAGCAGCCCGGCCGCCCCCTGCCCGAAGGCCATCCGTGAAATCAGGGGTAGGACCGGGATCGAAATTCCCACATCATTCTGCCTGCTCACTGCAGGCACTGCTCGCCTGGCAGGTCTCAGCACACAGGCTGATTTAACAGTTTGGGGAAAAGGGAGAATTATTTCAGCAGGAATTCTGTGATAAGGCTGATGGCAGCTGGACAGCACATATTTGGGCTCAACCAGGGCACCCACCTAAAAGGCCAGTGCTGAAAGCCTCGAAGGAAAGCGAGACATTTGAAGAGGCCTGAGCATTATCAAGCAGCCAGTTCAAGGGAAAAAAAGCAGGATTTTAACAGGCCATGGCCAACATTAATAACCACACTGCTTACAGTAAACACACACACATATATATATATATGTATGTATCTGCAGTGGGAGGGGAGGCAGCTCTGCACGCTAATCCGAGAGGTTTCGCACTGGGAAGGGGCTCTCCGGTATTCCACACACCGAACAGCAAGGCTCGCATACGTGCCGGCATCGGAAACAAGCAACACACAGGAGAACGGACCCACAAGTTTGACAGCAAATATAGGTTAGAAATACCTGGAAGAGACTGGCAAAACTGGCCAGGAGAGTTGTCTCAAAGCCCTGGCACGCGGCTCAGAATGATCTTTAAAGTCCACTGAAAGGGGAATATACAGAAGAGCTGAAAAGGCAGCAAACGTAACAGACTAAAGGAAACAACCTCTGCCCAGCTAATGCTCTGCTGGGCTGTGTTCTGCACTGACACAGAATCAAACTGAAACCAAGAGGGCACCAGCACACTGAGGATTTATTTCCTTTTTCTTTTCTTTTTTTTTTTTTTTTTACTTGTTTTAAATAACAGCATAAGCCTTCTCATGCTGCGCAAATTAAATCCAACCATTAACTGTAAGAGGTAGGGAAGGAATTTTTCATGGGAGAAGTTCTGCTCCTAACCCCAAAACAGGGGGATTCTCTTACTGTTCTCAGGAAGCCCAGGGCTGGGAGGAAAACACAGCACTAACTGGCCCTTCCAAAATTCTCCATTACCCTCTCTGCCCGTCCTGACACGTTGGGTGGAAGCAGCCGCAGGGCCCGGACCGGCCTGGCTCGGGGCCGGCGGTACCGCCGCGCTGGCGCCGGGGCAGGCGGCTGGGGACACAGTGACCCGTGGACTGAGCAGCGCACCGAGAGCCACTTTATCCAGGGACTTCAGGCAGCCCGGTGCTATTCGGGTGCGTGGTGCACGAGGGAGAGACCTGAACCCTCCGTGCTGAAAAGGCAAAGGACACCTGGGGCTGTGCTCAAGGAGGAGGGCTTCTAAGGGACTACCCTTAGTGACAGATGTAAATACAGCAGTCCTGAAGGGATGGGGAAGGGGACTTCACCGCCCTCAAACAAGGACCTGGGTGACCTTGGGGAAGCTGCAAAGTGCCCCCTTTGGGTAACTGCAGCAGAACAAAACACAGAGCAGAGCACTCCGGGGCTGAGGCGCAACCCGATGACAGCGTGGTAAGAAATGGCTTGTGACCGACAAGACAGGCAGCAAAAGGGAACAGTTAAGCCCGGGTGAGTAACCAAGAATTATGAATACATGCCCCAGCGAAGCCGAAACCTCCGTGTCAAGTCAGGCACAAGGTGAAACCCCACGCGAGACAGGCGCTGCGCTCAGCAGCGGGCACCCGGGAGCCGGGCTCCGCGCGGCGGCACCCGCGTTTGCCCTCAGCCTTGCTTTCCTTCCAGCACTGCCAGCGCTTTTTCCATCCGTGTGGCACTATTTGCTGCTTTGCCAAAACGCCCAGCACCCAGGGTCCTGCTGCCAGCCCCACTGTTCTTAGTTTTCATGAGGGGAAAAAACACAGTTTTCACAACGGAGGCAGAGAGAAGACTTGAGGACATTAACCCTGCGGGCCGGGAAGTGCAACGCAATCCCTACACACTGCTCCATGCCTGCAACTGCAGGTGGCTCCCTGGACCCGCCAGGATAGCCAGGAAACGTGATCCCAAACAGGGCTGCAGGAGACACCGCATTTCTGGGACCTGGCTTTGGGAGCCGGCAAAGCTCAGTCACGATCCCAGGGCAGAGCAGGGCCGCCCATTCCAACCTCCCACCATTCCAACATCCCACCATTCCAACCTCCCTTCTGCAGGCACAATCATCATGTAAACAACAATCTAAAACCATTTTCTTTGGTAACATTTTTTCAGGATGAGAACAATAAGAGGGCATGTGTAGCTGCAGCCCCTCTCCACCACCCTTGGGAGCAGAGCAGATGGCTTCATTAGCTTTTTTTTATATCGTCTTTGCTATTGAATTGAAAGGGAAAATTCTTCTTCCAAACACATTTTGTATGGGTAGTCAGCAAGTCCGGGATCAAGATTAAAACCCGCATGGAGTAAATTACGGAAGAGTTTGGGAAAATCAAATGACACAAATCACTCGGGTCAGAAATTTTAGAAAAAAACACACTGTAAGGCAACAACGATGCTCACAGAGCAAACTGAACCCCTTACAAGACAATGGCTCCCGACAGGTCAATGAGGTGGTACCATTTTTAAAATAATCGAGCCCGGGCAAAACAACCCAACTAACTGAGCGAACATTAGCAGCAGTCTTAGCACAGTTCCAGGGGAGCATCAGGACACGCAGAGCCCAAGAGAGTCCGATCCAAGCAGGTTAAGGAGAGGAAACTGCGATTTGTGCGGCTGCTGGAGCCGCGCGCGCCTCTTCTCCCGCTGCACCACGCTTGCCTGTCGCTCCCTGCCGCTCGCGGGGCAGCCTATGGAGACCTGGCACTTTCCGCCTTCGCTGCCGGTGCCACCGCCCGCTGGCCCCAAGCAGTGAGAGGGGCCTTGCAGGAAAAGCCCGAATCCGTGGAAAGAGCTTCCCATGGACCTGGCGCAGCTGGGTCTCTGCCACCGCCAGGGTCAGCCGCCAGCTGCTTTCACCAGCTCTGCCTTGGACTACAATAAAAGCCTCAGGGCTTACGAGTAAAATGCTTATGCACGGTGAAGGCTTTCACAGATTTTCTATTTAGGCACCTATTTAATAGTACAGTATCCCTGCCAGCCTTTGGGAAGCCTGGGAGCCTTCTCTGCTGGTACCAAGAGCAAGTCCTGGTGGGACACGGGATGTTTCTCCTTTGAGGTATTACAGCTCACCAACTCAGCCTGAAGTCTAGAGTTTTCCTGCATGTCCTTTAGGGCAGGAGGTGATGCAGTCACTTCCACTTCACAGTCTTTATTATAAGGGGGGTTTATAACTATTGAAACCAATTACTAGCAAACTGAGTGATTTCCATGTCAGTGTTCAGAAGTGCTACTATTATTTTTCTTCACAGGTTACAATGCAGTTGTTGAAGCGCAGTGAAGAAAAGGCACCTTGGAAAGGGCAGGGCAGCTACAGCCAGGCAGCCTTGCCTACTTCCTAGAAGTTTGCTGGCTTACACAGAAATCTTTGATAAAAAACTTTTTCCACCTGTAGCTCATGCACTTCATTCTCGTGGCTCAGCAGAAACAAGTTGTAGTGTGTAATGTGCTGAGAAAATAGAACAGACTGGACTGGACTGCCTACAGCAAGAACATCTTTTCCTTGACCTTTATGGATATTAAGAGTTGATTTGTGTCCAGATTCAAAAGAAAATGGATCAAAACTTGCACCTTCAATTTACAGCAAAAGGAGTTATCATCAAGAGTTCCCAAGAGTAAAGCAACTTCAAACAGACATCAGCTTTTCAAGTACCTTTTAAAGATTTTATGACAAACTTAGGCCAATTACTAGGCTTTGCGGATTGATCGAAACGCCACACAACAGCTGCAACATAGAAAGTAATATCTTGTCGCTCTGGATTTAGTCATGTAGGGAACTAAGCTGAAATTTGTGCTCTATAGCAAACGTTAACAGAGCCTTTCTGCACCGGGACCAGGGCCCATCTGCAAAGCGCTGCTTGCAGAAGTGCAAGGGGTTTTTCTGAGCAGGCTGCCCTGCTGGCTGCTGCTTGGAGCTCAGCACCCACCTCGTGCGTGGGGACAAGGGTACAGGGCTCAGGCTCTGCGGACAAGCAGTGTAGCTTCTGTCTTCAGTATAAACCAGTTGTGCGCTTCTCATCAGGAGGTATTGAGAACAGCAACAAATTCTTTTTTTTTGCTTTTTCTCCAGATGCCAAAGATTCATCCCTCAAAGGCCAGGAACATCACAAGGAAAGAGAAGTGCAGCCCAACAGACGTGCCGGTTACCCACAACAACCTGTTTCCAACCAGCTAACCATACATGTTTTACATAGGAAATAAACCAATTATATACGGACGTGTATTTGCATAGAATCATAGAATGCCCAAGGTTGGAAGGGACCTCAGAGGTCATCGAGTCCAACCCCCCTGCTCACGCAGGGTC
>JAVCKT010012890.1:0-11185 GCA_032273925.1 Rhynchotus rufescens
AATTCACAAACATTAGCACACGATCCTACTTCTGAAACGGATCAAAATATAAGCCTTCATTCATCTTTGTGAAAGGCAGCACTGTAGATTTATGTAAAAGCATTTTGCTTTTTTGAAACAGGAGGGAGATATGGGCTAGTAGTACTGAATTAAATTGTAGAATTACCACAGAATACTTATCTGTTTATAGAAAATAAATGTTGAAGCTTGTACTTGGTTAAGTTAAAGACATTTTCTTCCAAATCTCCTATAGAAATATACAATATAAATTGGTTAGCCTGGGTTGCCTGTGGCAAGAGATATTTTTCTAATGAAAACATGCAATGAAGACAAAGTCAATGGATTTTCTACATGGCTTTTTGAAGTTGTTCAAATTACTAGCAGTCAGTTTAGTTGCTCTAGTCTTTACATCTAAGGATCTAATTCTCACAAAATCTTTAGCTATGTTTTCATTAGTTTTCCATGATATCTACTTGGAAAAACTGCAGAACATTACAATAGCTGTTCATGTTAGAATAACATGCATCCCAAATTTTTGAGATTCAGAAATTTCTTTTTCTTCATCTATTTAGTGCACAATCATACAACCCTCTGAAAAGATATACATTAGGAATGATTTTTAGTTTCTGTATGGGAGATAACATAGATACTGTGCAGATGATCATGAAAAACACAATTAAAATTCAGCATATTCAAGTTTCTTAGGACCAGAGTAGCCATAAACCTATTTGCTATTTATCCATTTAACGCAATTATTTACTGTTCAAGCGATATACAGTTACTATAGCAACAGCTACATTTACAATCCCAGAATAAATGGAAGGCCTAATCTGTCCTGCCAGTAAAGCAGAAAGCTTTTTAAAATGTAGTTTAGCTGTTGCCTTTATAATAGAAATTAGTGGTACTTAAATTACGAACTATGGTCTGGTTGCAGCCTGCCAGCTCTGATCTTGTAGGCAACTGTTACACCGAACTCCTGTTTTGACTGCATGATCAGTAGCTCTGACAATTGGCAGTAGTACACTCATTTTTCTTTTCCTTGATGTAGCCTAGAAGAAGGTGACTGATGCAACCAGAAGAAATGAGAGACTCTTTAATGGGCTTTTCTTCATGGTTAAAATAAGCAGCTCTCTGAGGGGAAAGAAACGTACATATCACATAAAATAATATTTCAATCTCTCTACTAATAAGAATAAATACTGTAATTATCAAACTGATTTTTTGAAGAAATGTTGCTGCTTTTCTTTTTTAAAAAATTAAAAGACTGGATAATCCTGAAATGGATATTATATTGCTCTTCTTCACAGCCTCCTTGTAATATTTCTTCCAATAATGTTTTTGTGGACAATTTGACATGGATATCTCTTTCAGAATAATTTAGAGAGTCACCTCTAATAGCTGAAGGATAGAAGGATAGCTTCCTATCTTTCTCTGATATAAAGTCTGAAAAGCCTGAAATCTTCAAATTTTTTTTAAGAAAAACAAAACTAAATCAAAAAACAACAACCATACAAGGCATACTAAGTTAATCTGTTTGCATAATTCATTTTGACAGCAAGATCGTTTTTAAGAAAGATTGCTGTTTTTAAGTAATTATTCTGCCCTTGTGTCCGAAGTACTTACCTGATTGAGGATCAAAGCTCCATTGCTTCATGCTTTGCACAGATTAACCACATCTTACTCTATGGGGTTGCAGACTATGAATGGATCAACATTTGGCTCGCTCTACCGGTGCTTTTTGGCTCATTTGCAGGACAAGGGTTAGAAAGGCTTCCCCAGGTACTGATAGCATGGTGTGTTTTTGTCTGAGAGGGCAAATAAGTTCCTCAGGCCCTTCTCCGGGCAGTGTCATTAGTAAGCTAAGCTATGCTCTTGCCTTAAACCGGTACATATTTTTAATTGTCAAAAAGAAAAGAGAAAAAATTTGAGGAGGAAAACAGTTCTTTCACTGTCTTGAATACTTTGGTGTTCTTACAAAAAAAAAGTATTAAATTAGCACTAATATTTATCAACTTAGCTTTTGCTGTTCTTATTCTCCATGGAGAGATATGATCATTTTGACAAATTTCAAGAAAGTTCTATAATATAAACATACTACTCTAGCTGATTTCCTCCTCTTAATTGTTCCAAAAAATGAAGAAGAAATTATGCTTGTCAGAGACATTGAAGCCTGACTTAAAACTTTTGATTTTCACTCATTAAAATTTTGTTTGTTAAAGCTATAGATATAAAATGTATAAAAGAAAATTCCTCTGGTTATACTTACACAAATAAAATATTGAAGAAAGCTTAAATATTTTCAGGGAGTTCCCGTGAATCTTTCTCTACAGAGAACCTTCATCTCTTCAGATAAAAAATCTGGAGGATAGTCATTTTTTGCAGATATACAGAATTGCTCTAATTGCTGGCTTGTCTTATTACTTAAAGCTAGGTTGCTGAGTAGTGAGTAGATATTTGACAGCTTGCTGGTCTGAAATTAATAACCACGTGGAAATTTAGCATACATCATTTAAAAAATGATCTATTTTTGCCATTTATCCCCACAAAATATTTAAGATTGTATGTATTTTAAATGAGAAGATGCACTCTGCTCAGATAACTGTACTCTATTGGCCAGATATAATGAAAATACCATACAGTTACAAAAAAAAAAAAAAAAAAAAAAAAAAAAAAAAAGAAAGAAAAAAAGAAAAAGAAGCCAAAATATGATTAAAATGAGTGCTTGTGTTCTTCCATAGCACACAATTTAACAAAACCCAAACAATGAGATACTAAGTATTTGAAATCCAGTCTTGCCAAAACAGGAAGTACTGAATTACAGATATATCCATATGATCTTAATTCTGCCTATCAGTAGTTCAATAAAGTCATAATATATGTATGTCTACTTTCCTGGGCAGCATGGGAATTGATCACACCTGTATTTCAATGAATTCAGCCTCTTTAAAGTCTCCTTGAAGAAATTACAGAGTAACTCCTCCTCTTTCTTATATTATTTCATACACAGTCCGTGTTAAAAGGTTACAGTTGTTAAGATCATTCTCATCCCCAAATCTGGACAATTTTATAATGCTGCAGGTGCAGTCACTTTACACACACAAAGAGATTGATACATCTCTGCTTTACTCTTCTTGTCTCCCTGCAGTCTCAAACACCTCCCCTCATATCCTTCTTATCATTCAGTTACTTAATCATCTCTCTTCTTCTGGGAAGCTTTTGCATATGTGATCCATTTCCCACTCCTCCTTCCCAATTGCTCTCTAAATTTTAAGTAGATTGGATTTCTTAAAAATAAAAATGAGACACCTTCCTTTCTCTTCAGTAGGCCAGAGTTGAGCTGCATACTGACACAGGTACAAAACACACACATGCTTTTCTGTTGTTGCTGACATTGGGCCTTACAATGATGTGGGCTTTACCTTCTGCTGATAGAATCTTAGAATTACTATGGCTGGAAAAGACCTTTGAGATCATCAAGTCCAACTGTAAGCTCCTCAACACCATGCCTGTTAAACCATGTCCCTAAATGCCTCAGCTACATATTTCTTGACCATTGCCAGGAAGGTGACTCCACCACTTCCTTGGGTACCCTGTTGCAATGCTTGGCTACTCTCTGTAGAAATTTTTCCTATTTAACCTGAACCTCCACTGGTACAACTTGAGGCCATTTCCTCTTGCCCCATTTGTATTTATTCTGGAGATTGACCCCCACCTCACTACAACCTCCTTTCAAGTAGTTGTAGAGAACGATAAGGCCTCCCTTGAGTCTTCCCTTCTCCTCACTAAATCACCACAGCTCGCTCAGCTGCTCCTCAGGTTGTCTGCTTTCCAGCCCGTTCACTGGCTTCATTGCCCTTCTTTGGACATCCTCTGGTGCTGCCAGCTGGCTCATGTTCAGCTGGCTGTGGACCAACACTCGCAGATCTTCATCTGCTGCACAGCCCTCCAGCCACTCTGCTCCAAACCTGTAGCACTGCATGGGGCTGTTGAGACCAAAGTGGAGGACCCAGCACTTTTATACTCAGCCTTGTCGAACTTCATATGGTTCTTCCATCCCACATAAGCACTGCTTGGCTAGAAACTCCGGACACTTGTTGCATGCATGAGCAGGAAGAACAGTGCAATTCCTTCAGTCTGCAGATATTAACCATGACATAGTGGTGGCCATTCACACACACACACACAAAAAATGTTGACCAGCAGCATTAATCGCTAATAGGAATATTGTTAAGGTAAGAATGACAGAGTTCTGACCCTATGTCTTCAAGAATTATTTATTTTCCTTCTGTGAAATTCCTCAGTTATATCTTCTTGTAGTTTTTGGTCACATACACTGTGAAATTCCTGATGCAGTTTATCTCTCAACCTTGGTTGTCTCCTAGAAAGTATAACTTTTACCTGCTCTTTTTTCTTCTTGTCATTTTCCTCTTTACCTACCATTAGTCTCTAACTGTTGATTTTAGTTTTTATTACAGCTATGGGAAAAAACACCATAATTATCTTGAGCACTGAATATGTATTAGCTAGGTTAACATTTATATTCCATATCATAGACATTAATATTTATTAAGTTCAAAATTTTAAATCATTTCTCACATATTCTGCTCTTATGTTTGTATTTCTTTAAAAGATACTGGAAAAGGGATTCACAGTTTCACTTTTTTATCAGAGACAGAAAGAAATGTTATTGAACTCAATGTTTCTTAGCAGGAAATAAAATGACTAGCAATTTTTCAATAACGCCAAGAGGACCATATTTGATAGTAATTAGTGTACAGGAGCAATTATTCCTTTATGTAGACTAAAATAGATTTGGTAATTCAAGTAATTATCAGGGAAATAAAGGTGCATCTTTGAACATTCAAGTTGATGTCTTCATCTCTTAGGGTCTTTTCAGAAAATGTTTTTTTTTTTTTAATGGGAATATAGAATGGAGAAAGGGGCAGTTTAGTTGAAAAGGCCTATTGAGGCCTTCAATATTCTTTTTAGCACCAAAAGTTGGTTTAGTAAAAATTTCTGATCCACCTCTGAGAAGGTGAAGAGGTTGCCTGAAGAGATTGCAGTTAATTGTTATTACTGTTGTTATAATGTTTTTATGAGACTTAAAAGTTGAGCTACTGATTACATCAAGCCTTCTGGGGCTATATCTACATTGTCTCTTATTCTTCCTAAGACACTGAGATCTGGTTAACACATTTAGCTTGCTCTTCAGGAAGTGGATAATTCTTTTCATTTAACATCAATAAAATTAAATCAAACAATGACTGAGATTGTTCACACTTAGCAGATACCACTCCCTCAAGCTATTCCCAGGAAGTAGTCTGCAAGTAGATATGAGCCTGCAACTAACTCCTAACAGGTGGTTTCCATGTGACAAACCTTTAATGTAGGATAAAACCATACAGTTTTATGTATGATATAGCATAGTGTAACATAAAAGAGAAGAGAAAAGAGAAGATTTTGGTTGCAGTCTCTGGGAAGTTATTAAATTCCCCACATAATTTAATTTACTAGTAAAGGTGTAAAAATATAGACTTGAATCTGATGATACTAAATAATGTGTGATCTGAAGTATTCATTAGTGCTGTGGCTGTTTATGGCACTGTAGTAGGTTGCCCAAATACAGAAAATGTCTTCCTTCTTCATAGTTCCCCTTTCATTTTTGATTTGTTAATAGGGTTATGTAGTGTTGAACTGTAACATCACAAATGAAGAACTGTGATGACTACAGATCATGGAGTGAGTGGGAAAATCCCTCTGCAAGAAAATATGACTATTTATGTATCATAATATGCCTGAGAAAACACCTTGAAAACAGAATACGTTGGACTATGCAATCTAATAGGTCTTTTATCCTTTTAGTGTTTATGATTTTGAGAAAATAACATTCAAGGAAGTAGTTCGTATAAAGTGGGTTCTCAAAAATAGCAAATAATGATATTGATGAGAACAAATCAGTTTCACGGTGGAAGTATTTAAAAATAAGAGTTCCTTTGAACTCTGTGAGAACCAGATTTAATGAAATTTAAATTAGAGAGAATGAAATAGATATACAAGTTAATGATCTGAAATAGCAATACTATGGAATAGAGGCTCCTTTCCTAGAAAAAAAAACTGCTTGAATGAAATCATGTACCTTGATGTTTATTGTTCTTTGACTGAGACTTATACAAGTGTCTTTTAGAGTTAAATTCTGATTCAATTAAAGTAGATATCAAGCGTGCAGATTTTTCTGCCTTGGAGATGGCCCTTTGCATATAAAAATGAGTTGTAATTCTTCAGTTTTGTGGAATTGCAGCTTCACAGTTCAGCGATATCCCTTTTCTAGAGCAGATACACTGCAATCTTATAATCTTATTATTGTAATCTTGTAATTTTTCTATGTGAAAGCATATTTTCATATCTAGCATGGAAATACTAATCCCTTGAAAATAAATATGACTTTTCTAATGACTTTTTTTTTTTTTAAATATGGCAGTTTGGAATAGCGTCCAGACAAAATTTCACTTTTAATCTGATGTAACATTTCTGTTTGATTTTAGATCAACTGGAACTACATCTTAGAAACATTAAAAATCTCTACACTTTAAGGCTAATAAATGAGGGTCAGTGCTGCAGCCACTCCAATGATATACATTTGTTATATATATTTTTTTCTGTGGTATTTTAGTGCTTGTAAACATTACTTTCTCTCCTGTTGCAACCATATAATCCTGTATAGCTCACTTAAATAACCTTACTGTATGGATGAATGAGAGACTGTCATATTTACTGTGACACATTGTTGTAGCTGCTGTTAATCAATTCATAGTGGTACATCATTTGTTTTAGCATCTCAACCATAAACCAAAATGTTATGGACAATAGAATATTCACAAGACAAAGAATGTAGGAAAAGTAATTGAACGGTCATTAACACACTCCGTTACAAAATCATATTTTAAATCATATTAGTATGTAAAAATACAGTTGCATGTGTTGATGGACCCAAATGTCAGTAGACTTGAGGCACAAAAGAACATCTGTACTGGGCTAAGCTGGGTCTGTCTGCTGCAGTATCCTATCTCTCATCAGTGGATAGTACCTGGTACTCAAGCATAGGCTATAGCTATGTTTTCTTTAGTATGATTTCTTAGCATCTTCCATCAGCCTTTCTGGAACAGAAAATTTGCCTGTCTTGGCATTTAAAAGTCCTTCAATGACTTTCCTCTTAGAAACAAATTATTATCCTTTTTTTTTTTTTTCTTTTTTCTTTTTTTTTCTTTTTGGCAGAGTGAGTGGAGGAATAGTCTATATTATTATATGTTCAGAGTATTTTAATGCACAATTTTCCATTTGTCCTTATCTCTTTATCAAGATTATCTGTAATATAATTTGTAATTAGTTAATTTTAAGCCATTTCTATATAATTAGTGTGGTTGATATTGACCTTCATATCAATGTGGAATAGAAACATATGGGATGTAATGCCTGTTAAAAATATCCATTAATAAATTTGTATTACTTTCAGTTTTGGAACTTGTTTGTTAGTTTTTCTTAGTTTAGTTATAAAATGTAAGGATAGCACAGGATAAAACTCCAAATTATATAATAATTTACCTGAAGGAGTAGATCTTTAAAATTTGATTTTAAAGTTCTTTCAGATTTGGTTTCTCTTTCCTGAACCTTTCAGGTTTTATAATTGCAAACCTGCAATAATCTTGGCATAGAGTCCAAACAACATATATAAACAAAATATTCTACTTGAAAATAAAGCACTGAGAACCACACAACCCTGAAACACTGCAATCTCATTTAAATAAATTTAATGGAACTACAAAAATCACATTGTCATCATCATCTGGCTGAATTATTTTCTCTGCAGCCTAGTGGTGACAGCTTCTTCACTATAATTCTTCAAAGTTTCTAATGCTTCCACTGTTTCCTAGACTCCTCAACCTCAACTTTCCCCTATACAGCTCCCTAAATTTTTGGCTTACCTCAGAGATTTTCTACAACAGAGAATTTATGATGTGAAATTTTGGATGCAGCAAGGTAAGGAGAGTACAGCAGATCTCATTAACACTAGTCAGCATGGTCATCTGATACAGCTATGGTTCTACAGCTGCATGATCCCTCACCACTTCCTTATTCAGATTGCGTGTGCATCTATACCTGACACTACTGAAACACACTGTAAAACAATTCCATAGGGAAACGTAAGATCATCAGACTTCTATAGGAAGTATTACCGAAACAATAGTACTTACTCTGTTTGTTTTCAAGTTTAAATAAAAAAGCAATTTCTATTTTGTTTGGAGCAGTCACGCAACTGAGGTTTTACTGGAGTGGTTGCTATACTTAAGCAAAATCTGCGGCCTTGAAAGTTGCTTTTTTTGAATATTCAGGATAAAAGGGTC
The DNA here is from genome assembly GCA_032273925.1 of Rhynchotus rufescens. Lineage (NCBI taxonomy): Eukaryota > Metazoa > Chordata > Aves > Tinamiformes > Tinamidae > Rhynchotus > Rhynchotus rufescens. Next base: position 8,400 of record JAVCKT010012890.1, read on the forward strand.
CCATGGATGCACTCCTTATGTTATTGCTGTGATAGCTAAATGTTTTATGGTTTCTTTTGTACTAGGAATAGTATTGAGACCTCCAACTCATTTCACAATAGACTATTGAATAGCCATCAACTGAAGCAAATTTCAGTCAGTAGTAACCTGAAATGCAATTGAACTCAATGACCTAGGGGTGAACAGGTCTGTATCTCATTACCACTTCCTTAAATCTCCCAATTCTCTAGTATTTTCTCCACTCTTTTGAAAAGAAACCTCTATTGTGCAGACCTAACTGCCATTGAGTATCTTAGTTATTTAACTTTAAATTGTTGAGTTTCATTATTGTTTATTCCTTTGTTTCAAGATGAATCATTTTCTATGAATCATATAAAGCACCATCATTATGATATCATTTATGAAGGCTACATAATTGTAGCTTTTCTTACTAAATCATACTAAATTAATGCATTTTTTCTCACTAAATATTAATTTATTTTCTGAGGTAGTTGTTACGTTAGTTCGGGTGATGCTAAGGGAAATAATTTTTAAGTAAAGATGCTCTGTATTTAGTATCTGAGAAGTTGGTTAGCTTTAATCATAAAATAAAACTTTTGAGGGTTACCTTAGAAAAGTATTTTTTCTGCTCATACAATTTTCCAGTAAAAAGTTTCCTCTTAAAATTGTAAAGAAATTAATTTATTTCTCATTTTCCTTTCCTAAGAATCGGATTTGCTATAGAAGTTAGATTTTTGGACAACTTGACCTGATATTTCAATAGCCATCTGTTAGAAATCATTTGGACTAATAATGTAAAGTGTCAAAGACACAGGAAGATTGCTTCCCTTGAAATAATCAGTTTGTGTCCTGGAAAATAAGAGGTAATAATCCAGGTCATTGTTATTTGTGGAGCAAAATGTTTTGTCTCACTTCTTCAGGAATGTTATTTGTGGTGAACCCCGGTAAAAGTAGGTCAAAGATATTTTTAAGTGAGTAAAATCCTATTCAGAAAAACATTCAGGGTAATTGCTTAGAACCATAAAATATATAATTAACTTTTGGTGTGTGCCTAACTCTCAGAAACTTCTGAAAACACTAAAACAGAAATATTTTACTTAAAAGATTCAAATCTTTTAAGTTGGGGGCTTTTTGACAGCTGTAGAGCCTTCCTACCAATGACCTTCGGCACTATAGTCTCTTCTGAGCTAACGACAATGTAAACATAATTGGTATATTTCAACTATAATTTTTGTTCTATCTCTTTATCTTTATTATTTTTATATGTGATCAGCTCAAACTATGCAAATGTTTATGCATATGTCAGAGAATTATGTAAGTAGACTGCTTCCTTCAAAGTAGAACAGGAAAGAAGATACAACTTTTTTGCCATTTTACATGCTTACTCTATAAAGATTAAATATTATTAGTATTACTATATCTCACAAAAGAATATCATTAATTTTAAATTTTAATAAATTTTCCAAATTGCCATGTACATAAGATGAAAATGAAAATTCCCTATTTTTATTTTTTTCCAGTCCATTCTACTGCATCCTTCTATAATCAGTGAGACCTGCGTTCAGAATGCAGGCAATAAGCGTCAAAATGCCATATTTGCATTTTTCTCCAAAATGTAACCACACATGAACATCTAATGTATTATCTACAGAGAGTTAGATGAAATTATGAAAAAAAATTTACTTCTAAACTGCAGGAATGCAATACAGAATTCCTCATGAAAAATCTCCAGTACTAAACAACTGCCCCATTAAACTAATCATCCCTTTTTCTGCCATTCTAGAATAGATGTCAGAAACTTAATATGCAGTGACAATAAACTATCCTCTTATTCCTGAGAGTAGGCCTTTGTAAACAAAATTGATGTCTGAATGCAGAAGAGTGTAGAAAAACTTGCACAGACATCATCTTCAGTGTAGCAATTTTGTTGTTACATAGAAAGTCTCAATCAAAGTCTCCACCAAAGCTGTTCACCTGTGCATCTATGATGTTCACCCATGCATCTTCAGGAATTAAATTTACTTGCTTTTGTATTAATCCACTTAAATTACTCATTATATTTATAAAAGGGCTCAATTGTTTTTGAACTTGAAATGCAAAAAGAAAGTACCATAAACTAGAAAACAAAAAGGAAAAAGGGAAAAATACATCCATCCAAAATAAAATTTGTTATAAGCAATGAATGAAATACACTTTACAGGAATTTTGATTCAAAGAGCATCAATTTGTTGGAAATTTTAAAGTCTTCTTAGTGGGTATGGTTGTGGGGAAAGATGTAAAGGACCACTATACATAATATCTTTGAAGAATAAGAGCAGTGCCAGGACCGCATGCATAAGAAGCTCCCCCCCCTTTTTTTTTTCCTATTCTTTTACATTTATTTATACATATTTGATAGTTAAGTTACAGATTTACACTAAAGGTAAGCAGAATGTAAATTGCCTATTATGAAAATCTTATTTTCTATAGGATCCACTTCTTTGTAGCTAAATTTATCTTTTACATATAAATAGTTCTTATTTAATTTCTCCTATGTTTCTGTCTTTTCTTATTCCCTTACCATTTCTTTCTGGAAAGCAGACAGATATATCATCAAATTCTTAGCTATCTGAGGATCTTCTTCCCCGCCATTTATACCAGACAACCTTTAAGTCCCATGTTGCAGATACTATCATGCAGGTCAAGGAGTTCTTGACTGAACTCTTGCTGGAGCTCAGGAAAATAGTAATCATGTATCTGAAGGGCCACTATAGACTCTAGAGAAATGTATTAAAAGCTTGAATAAA
>JAVCKT010012892.1:0-11264 GCA_032273925.1 Rhynchotus rufescens
AGTCGTTACTTATCTGGGTGGTTAAAAAAAATAAGAATAAGATTAAGAATAAGAATAAGAATAAGAATAAGAATAAGAATAAGAATAAAAATAAAAATAAAAATAAAAATAAAAATAAAAATAAAAATAATTACCTCTCTTTTCCACTGTGATGTTCTCTGACTTTGCTGCCCAAACAGGTTGGATAAACACCTGGGTGGGAAAAAATATGTACAAGTCTCCTAACGCCAGAGGTAAATGAGACCTTGCCGACTCATGCATTTATTCCACGTTCATCCTCACTGTCGGAGCACATATGTGTGAGCTATCCAGGAAGCTGGAGCTGTCATCATTACTTTGACAGACCCAACTTGTCTCCAGCTGTCCTTGATTTATTTTTTACTTCTGCCCCATCCTTTTCACTGCCTGGGACATCCTGGAAAGCAAAAGAAATAAGATTAGGGAAAAAGGAGGACTTCCTTTATTTTCTAATTGGATTTCCTCTTTTTCTTTTCTTTTTTTTAGCTCCAGAAAAATTACTTTTGGGGGGGGGGGAGAAGGTGCCAGGGGAATATCATTTTCTGACAACAGTTCAAAGCATGAGCACATTTCTCTTCTGCTGGCTTTCTTCTCCTGCTCACTCCTTAATGCTACTGATGTAAATGATCAGAAAAGCAGTGGAAAGACATGACAGAGCCTTTGTTCCATCAGTCACACACACTCCAAACTCCTACACTTGCAAGAAATGCTGTGTTCCCATCACATCAGGGAAAGGGCCCTGGCCGGCAGCATGGGGAGGTCCAGCTGCTGAGGACGGGCAATGGGCCATCCTTGATGCACCCAATGACATGCACAAAGCACGACCCTTGCACCTAATTGCTCGTGACCTAATGTCATGCCCTGCAAACTCCTTTTCTGCCTTGGACAGCTGTGATGATGATGCTTTATCCAGTCATGATGATGCTTTATGCAGTCAAGTCTTACAAGAAGGAAACAGAAATATTTTTAACTCTGCAGGACCCAACGAGCTGACCACACACACTCGCAGAAGGTAAGGAATAGTAAAATCCATTTAATTTTAAAGGCTCCCCTAGATTGTTAGATTGTCCCAGTGTGGATATGAGTTACTGGTGCCTGAGGAAAACTACATGACACCTCATCTAACAAATTAAATGTTTCCATGCAATTAAAATGAAGCACTCAGCCTTAGTGTAATAAACTTGAGGCTATTAGTATTCCTAGCACTGTTGCCTTCATTGTGTTTTACAGTGCCATAAATATAGGCTCAGCATGATGGCTCAGCAGGCTGTGGGCATGGAGAAAAATATCTTGTAATATTTGTTATTAAAACATTAAAAAGTCCTTTACTTGAGCACACACATTTTTAAAATGTCCCTGACTCAGAGTATCTGCTTTTAATCTTTCTGTGTGCCCCGTGACTCTCCATCACAGCCTCTTGCCAGAGTGGCAGGGAGGGCTGCTGCAAAGAGCTCTGTCTTCTTAGATGCTCCAGGGAAGCTGAAGGAGACTAAAGAGACCTGACGCTTGGATTAATCAAAGACCAGAGTCGTGGCCTCAATGCAGCTAAGGTTTCTGGGAATTTTTCTTGGGAATTGAAGGGTCTCTGAGTGTGGACGTTACCACCTGGAGAAGCAACAGTGCGGAACCTTGTGTCTAGAATCAAGGCACAGAAGTATAGTCTGATGCCTTCAGAGCAAAAATACTGTAAGAGGAGCATCTGTCTTCTCTAACATTAACTGTGTGATTCAGCTTGTAGATGGTGACTACTTATGAGGTGTCTGGTTCCCGTTATAACTCAGAAGAGACCTAATCAACACAATCTGTGATGACTAGAGAGGAATTGCTGGGCTTTAACTTCAGTTGTCCTTGCAAAGGTGCTGTTTGAGTTGCACTGGGCTATCTCAGACACTTCTATAGGCAGGACAGAGGACTTAGAGGAGACCCAGATCCTCCTCTACTGGCCAGGCCCTCATTACTTGGAAGACCTGGTCTAGCTCATAAAGACATCAAAATACAGCAAAAGACATAAAGACAGCAAAAGGTGTGGGTGTCTCCGTGGGTTCTAGGTGTGCAAGCTCTCTCTGGAGATGTCATCAATGAAGTTGGTGGAGTTGGAGGCGTGATTCACCTCACAGAGACATTTCTTTCCATGGGGTGAATCACTTAACCCAACTCAATCGTCGCCTCAACCAACAGCACTGGCTAGATCTGCCCAAACTGGCAAGCTCAGATGGAGATGATTTCCTTGCAAATTACCACGTAGATAAAGGCACTTACATTTTGGAGGAGTCACCTAAAAGTTTGTACCAGGCTTCCCCACAGCCTTGTGGTCTGGAGAGAGGAGCTGTAGGATTCCTCCTCCAAAGCAAAGCGGAGCTTAGCTCACAGGATTTACTTGAGCTAAATGAGGAATATGTGAATTCTCACTGAGAAAGGTAAAGCTTAAAATGTGATTAGGAACTGAGAGCTGTGCAAAAGGAAAAGAAGGCCTGGCTTAATGGTTGGAAATAGCAGTGTTTCAGGTACTCTGGCAGGTTCTATCCAAAAGAACTAAATTTCCATTTCCCTCTTTTTACCTGAAGCCTGCAAAATCTTCCTGTGAAGACCTATTTCTTCTCTGAAATTTTGCTGTGTTATATTTGTGGTATTTCCATCCATGCTCTTCTGATTTAGCCCTCTTAAAGCATCACTGCCACTTCAGGCTTCCATAGATGGTTAACACATTTCACACCCCAGTTTCCCTTCATTGCAGCCTGGCTAAGCAATGCACATTTTAATTCATTTTGAGAGCGGGGTTGCAAGGGTTTTAACAAAATCCAAACAGAAACTCTTTATCCACTAATAGTTTCAGCTAAAAATAGACTACAAATTTCTTTGTTGAGATTTACTGTGTATAAACTCAGGCATATGGTTGTGGGTTTGGGCTTTTCCCCTCTTCTTTATCCACTATACAAATACTGATTTCTTTCAATATTTGTTCCACTAGTTACAGTTAGAATTGACAGAATACTCATCTTTTTCATTGACTATTTTCTTGGCATTTGCTTTTGCATTTTTTATTTTTTACATTGTAATTTCTCATCCTCTTTTAATTTTCACCAGCCTATAAAAAGATAGAAAAAAAACACAAAATTTATTAGCTCAGCTGGGCTGCTCCTGGACATCCCTGGGTCCGTGATAGCATCTCTCCTCCCACAGCTGTGGAAAAGGCAGCAAGCATCTTCCCAAATCATCTGAGCTGCCCAAAACATCCCCCCAGGAAAAGACAGTGGGAAGCAAATCTCTTTCCTCGGCATTAGACCCTGCCTAATATTGCACAGAGCTGCCCCTTCCAAGCTGCTCCACATTATTTCATAAATTCCGCAATTTTCAGTTTAAAAATCTGTTAGTGGATTTTTTAGCATCCTCTACAGCACCAAGTCGGATGGTTGATTTGTGCTGTGTCTGTTCGCAATTTCTGAGAATTCCCTTATTGCCTCTTTATCAATAGCCATCCCGCTTTTCCAGGCAGCCTCACAATTTTTCTTAGCTATTACAGATGGATTTAAAACAAGAAGTTTTAGCTCCCAGCTATTTCTGGCTCAGCCTCCCTATCACCTCTGCCATCTTTCCCCCTCCTACAGAGACTCAGCCACCAGAGGATGAAATGCATTGCTGGAAATGTTTTGTTTAGCCAACATAATGAATGAAACACCAAACACGGGAGCTGCCCTTCCATCGGCTTGAACAGATATCTGCAGTTAATCTTAGGCTTATTTCTTCAAGGCTGTATTAGAAAGTTTGAAAGCAGAAGGGTGAAGGCATCACCCATGTGAACCCTGGCAATGAGGTGTGCATGTAGGTTGTCTGCTGGGGGAATTTTGAGCAAAACATCACGGAAGTTCTCCTTACGAGCTCCCCAAATGCCCTTAAACTTTACAGACCATCACGGCATGGCCATCTGGATCCTAGGCACATAACCTAAAGAACAAAGCACTTACCATTTACAGTACATAAATCTGGGGAGATTTCAGTGTGGGTGATCATAAAATGTTGAAGCACTGGAGGTCAGAACACTTTTCTGATGGCAATAAAAATAACAACAATGCACAAAGCAAATCCCTTTCACTCAAATTTCTGATATTCTTCATCATTAGAAGTGAAATGAGAGTTGTCTATAAGACAGCAGGAGAAAATAAAGCAGGGTTTTCACAAATATTGCAGAGGAGAAATCTAGCGTTAGGAGGGCGCAGTATTTGTGGGATCAAGCATTATAATTGCACATATTATCTTACATCTAAGAGATTCAGATGTATTTTTGATACATCAAAGATTTCCTTGTTTCTCCATGTGTCATGCAGGGCATTGACCCAAAACTGAGTCTCCTCTAACACTACCTGCCCCATTTATTGTCCTTTCAGGGGAATTTGGTGTTTACTGTTGAGATAAAGCTCCATCCTAGGGAGACTTCCCGCTGAAACTTTCACAGGAACATTTTCTTTCAATAAAAGAAAGAAACCTACTAAATCTTTTTGGGGATTTAGGGATGCCTTGTTCTGGGCACTCGCTCTGGTGCTGCCCAATTAGTGCTGATTCTTCCAGCGGTGGGAGAGGAGGAAGTTCCTGGAGAAAGTCATGGTCATGGGCACCAGGGAGTCTCTTGGACGGAAGGAATGAGACAGCATCGAGATTTTTAGCAGAGATGCAGCTTCACTCTTCTTATTATCCATCACTGAGTCTTTTAATTATCCTTCTTCTTCCTCCCTGATGATTAGAACTGCAGCTCCTTGAGGACTCGTTTGCTAGAGATGGGCAATGGCATTATTAAAGTCTGTCATGTACCAAATGTCCAAAGCTGTCACACTGCCAGCATTTGGCTGCCCAGCGTAAACTCCTCACAGCCCAAGTGGTCCCTGTGTGGATCCTCCTGGAGATAACTTTAGATTTGGGCCTATAGGTGACATAAATCACTCGGTGCTGGCTGGGAGAACATGTGATGACGTGCCAAGGTAGAAAGAATACATGAGGTTGGAGGTCTCATCAGAAACATGTAGACACAGCAGGATATCCACATGGACACGTCCTTGGGCTGCTATCGCTCACCAGCCCTTCACACATGCTGGACTCTTGGAGCAGACAGATCTTGCAGAACTATAATTCTGCATTTCTGCCTGACAGCCTCAGTCTCCGCTTTCCACAGCTTTCTCAGCTTGGATCAATAAGATGACTTCAGTGAAACTGTACTGGGGAAAAGCTGAATATCTGAGGCTGGATACCAGGAGCACATGCCCCATCTGGAATGGGATCAGTCCTCCAAAGTCCCTCCAGTGTCCCCCTCTCCTCATAAGCTAAATACAGTGTGCTCTGTGTGATGATTTTTGGGACTCAAAGTCAGACATTTAGAAGTTTCTGTTCTCTCCCTAAGGAAAGTTGGGGTGTTTTTCAAGAGTTCTCCTTTGCAGATATATTGCTAGCCGTAGCTCTGGGGAAAAAAAAAAAATCAGAGAGGAGAAGAGAAAAAAGAGCATCAAGGAGAAGAAGGAAAAACAGCAGCAGGAGAGAACGACAGAAGAGTGTTCAGCAAAAAGATCTGCTACAGGATCACACAGCTTTGGGAGACTTGGGATGATCCTGGAAGGATGAGGTATGCAGGTAGGAGGTGATGGGTACTCTCTGGAGGGGAATGATGAGAATTTGGATTTTTTCCTAGGCTGCTGGCACCGTAGCATGTTCTCAGATAAGAGTCCCCATGTGTTGTGTTGAAGGGGAAGCAAGAGGCATCTGTTTGGTCATCTCAACCAGGAACAACTTCTGTTCACCCCAAAGATGTTACGGAGTGACAGGAAAAGTTTAGTGAGATGACATGGAATGGTTGTGAGGGACAGATATCTCCACCAAGATGTCCACATCACACCATACAGCAGGATGGAGAGGTCGTGAGCTTGAAAAGCATGTGGATCAGCATCCCTGAAGGACCTATGAAATGAGAGAACATCCTTCAGGGCTTTGCAAAGGGCTTCTGGAGCTGCACAGTCAGAGCCACCCTGGGTACCACTCATTGACCTCTCCAGGATCAGCACAGATGCACAGCAGGGATGAAGGGGCAAGCTCTTCTTGGATTTATTCTCTGAATCTGGAGTAAAAACTTGTCAGAAAGGCAAGCTGTGGAGTGACTAATCCAAGCAAGATTTAGTCTGTAATAAAAAAAAAAAAAAAAACCCAAAAATCAATGAGTGTGTTTTTAACTTTCTAATGCAGCTAATTTACCCAAATAATTGTATATATACCCCAAAACTTTTCTCTTTCCAACTCCAAAGCAATACTGAAGTGCCTGGAGGAAAAGTGTGAGGATGCTGACTTTGGTAGCGATAGGAGAGAGTGGGAGAGAGCTTTTAATAAAACTCAGTCACGGACACAAATTGCACCTTTCACACTGGCGTTGGAGACAGAATCATTTTCATCGGGGGACAGGTGCTTTCGGGGCCATCTTTATTTAAACAAATCTGTCTGTTTCTTGGAGATGGCAGATTGCAATTAGGGCACCGCATGCTGGTCAGAACAGGCTGGCCCAAGTGTCCGAATTTTCCTGCTCCTGCCCGGCCGGGGAGGGAGGTGTCTCCCCCGGCACCAGCAGCTGTTGGGAAGGGCAAAGCCATGGCACGCGTAGAAGGCAGCACAGCAGTGAGACTAATGAGGCTGCTGCTCAACTCTTGGCTTATTTGAATTCATTTTGGACTTTGGGATATTTTCTTGCTTTTTTTTTTTTCTTTTTTTTTAATGTTCCTGTGCGGCTGAAGGACATTTGTGCTGAAGGTATTTGGGAGGATTTAAGAGTCCATCACTTGCCTGTAAAGATGTTCAGGGAGGATTTTTCTCCTCAGACAAAACAAATTTTCTCTGGGTCAGATTTTCAGCTGCAGCAAAGTGACAGACCTCCCGTCACCTCTGCTAAGATTTAGGTCTAGCGTGCTTTAAAACACAGTATTGTCTCCCCTGTTGCTGTGATTATTATTATTATTTTTTTGGCTAAGATCTTCAAAGGAGCATAGGGGCCCACATCTTATTGAAATGCAGCCAGGTTTACACGAGTTTCTCCAGGGTATCTAACTACCACAGAGCTCTGAGAACAACACTGGCCTTTAGGGGTGATGATGAGATCAGCACTGCATGACACAAGCAAACAGGACTGTTTGATCTGTGCCTTCAATGCCAGGCCCTTGCTGAGGCAATGGCCGAGTCCAAGGAGGTAGACTCTCTGAAGCAAATAAGTCCAAACAGGTCCGTTTGGGGGTTTAGAAATGCCCTGTTCTCACCCTGGTCTGTTGGGACTCATGCCTAGAAGATGTGAGTGAAGACCAGGGATGACTACTCTGGTCACAAGCTGCCCAGATTTGAGGGGAAGAGGTTGACTGAGTCATATGGATGTGAGTTGGGCTGGACCACTTGCCCTAAATTTTATCCCCCAGGGCTAAATTTTATCCCACATGTCCTGAAGGAGTAGAGTGTGTGGCAAAGCCAAGCTACCTGGCATCTTCAAGCTTCTGCTTCCTGCCTGATCAAAAGAGGGCCATGGTGTAAAGTCCTGGTTTCTACATTGTCCCTGATTTCTCTGCTCCAGGATCCCTCTAGTTGGAAATGAGGCAGTAAAGAGCAGCTGCTAGTGGGTTGGTCTTAATTCGCTTGGGGTATAGCCAAGGTCTGCAGCAAAGGTGACTGTCCTGAGATTTCCTAGCACCGAGCTGAGGGGAGGCAATCAAAGGTATCTTCTCAAGAGCATGGTGCTATCTGGTGACAAAGGTATGGCCAGGATGGGACCTTTCAAATGGTGAATGAGCTGCTGGGGATTTGGTGCAAAAAGCGACTTGCATAGAGTCACCCAGAGACCAGACCCGAACCCTCCTGTCTTCCAGAGCAGACTGGCGTTCAACTTACGTCCCACTGGCTTCCTAGTTAAGTGGTTGTGCTGTTTTAAAAAGCAGAGAGGATTGATTTGCTGAAATGTCCCTATGCACGCGCAGCTTTCAGCTGCTGCTCTGACTGTGATACAGAAATTCCTCCCGAGACAGAAAAGAATGTCAGCTAAGGTTAAAAAAAGAAAAAAAAAGAAAACAGTCCTGCAAAGTTACTGAAGGAAATTAGCACAATTCCAGAGCTTAGCAACAAGAATCACTCCTGAAATATTACATTAATAATTATTTCAGCGTAGTTTCAAATGCCAAGCTGTGTCCTGGTCTTGGATTCACGCTCCTGTGAGTTTAAAGAATCAAAGTAGATTTCAGATGTGTCGTTTCCTTCGTATACAAGAAGCCACTGCCGCCGAGATGTGAGGAGGGAGGATTCGCCCGTCCCTTGGGCTGTGCCCAGCAGAGCAGTGGGGTTACTGCATTAGCTTTGGGGAGGAAGCCAAAAGGGAAAGTTAATTACTGAGAATACTCGAATGAGAAGCTTTGCCTTCGAAGAAATTTCACCTTTCCTTGATCCAAGAAAAAAAAAAGTTAATTATTTAAAACATATTAAGAAGGAATAAAGGAATAAGAGAAAAAAATGTCTACAAAGGCTCAAGATATAGCTCAGGTGAAAAATGACAGAAACCATGTGAGATATTGTCCAGGGGAAAAAAGGAACATATAAGGCAAACCAGGGGCTTAGAGTGCCTAGAATAACTGATTCCATGTGGAACTGGAAGACCAGAGATGAACGTCCGTGCAAAATGAGAAGTGCAAATGAGAAGGCTTGTTTGGATTATTTTCAACTGAAAATTCTGTTAAAATCAATTTTGTCATCAATTTCTCTTAGTTCTGAATCATTGTGATTCCCAATGAGATGTAAAAGCTGCTCTCGGCCATTTGGGTCACCGAACATGTAAGATTTGTGCAGCTTTAAAGCATTACAATTTGAAAATGCACACAGTCAATTTTTCTTTATTCTTTTTTTTTTTTTTTTTTTTTCAATGTAATTTCACAAAAGTAATACAAAATAAAGAGCAAACCACAAATAAAAAAAACCAAAATGTTTACAAAACCACACACAAAAAAAAAAAACACAAAAACTGATCAGATTTGCAAGGCTGTTAGCTCCTCTGGCTTCTAGATGTAGCTAGGGCTTGGATGAGAAGAGCAATGGGGTCAGCTTGGGAAAGTATTAACCCCTGCCGACTGGTTCGACATCCCTACAGAAAGTAACTCTGCCTTTCACAGGACCAAGAAGCTTTGGCTGTCAGATCAACCATGACCATGAGGACTTTTTGTCCATGCTCCGTTTGGTGTTCAGGACTCAGAGGCTCATTCATGGAAGGAACCTCAGGGAGTCTCTAGTCTAACCTCCTGCTCAAAGCAGAATCAACTACAAAATCAGGCCAAGTTACTTACTGGATAAATGTACTTATCCAGTCTGCTCTTGCAAACCTCCAAGGCTGGAGACTGTGTTGGTCTCTCAACCCTTCCCAATCCTTGGAAGATTATTTCTTTGCTGTTTTCTTCACATGCATATTGGGTGCAAAGACATTATGTCAAAGAGTCTTTCCCAGACAATAGGTAGCTTCTATTTGCCCCTTTTGGGAAAAAAAGTTGTAGAGGTCTTTAAATGAAAAATCTGGACCTTATCATTCCAAGTTCAGAGAGGAACTTGATGCTGCATTTCTGCTCTCATGTGTCTGGTTGTAAAAGTCTCTGCTGTTACTAAAGTGGTTAGTTTCACTTAAATTCAGGGTGAAAAAAAAAATAATCAAAAGCTCATAGACACATAAGAACTGTCTTACTGCTTAGCCTATTAACCTGCCTCTAGCAGCAGCCAGAGCAGATGCTGCAAGAAGAGTATGACGAAGATAACATACATGACATACATGACAAGGTCATCATACTGTCCCAGCCTGCAGTAATTCATCACTCTCTATAATCAATAGACCTCACCAGGTTTCCCATCATAAATTTATTCAGGTGTCTTTTGAAGTGTAGTAAATCTTAGGCACACTCTGCATGCTGCAGCAAAGAGCTCCACAGCTTAGCAAGACACCTCAAGAACCACCTTCTTTTATTCATTTTGATCCTGCCTCTTCATATTTTCCTTTGATACCTTTGCACTCCTCAGCAAGAAGAGGCAGTGATTTGCCAGCATCTGGGCACCCGAGAGCTGGATCTCACCTTATGCTGTGCATCACCATGGCTGAGCCTGGGAGATGGAGAAGTGCTGCTACTCCCTGCTCCGAAGCAGATGTGGACAGAGGTATTCACTAATGCCCTGGGATGTTGACTAAAAAATAACTGCTTTTACACTCCAGAGATAGGAGAAAGTATAGCTTGGTACTTGTGAGACCCTCCACTGATTGCTATTCCTATGATCTTCTTTCTGTGTTACCCGGGGGCTGGGAGCATCTGTGCCTTAGCTTCTTCATTTATGAGCTGAGACTAGCCTGGCCTCTTAGAAGCCAGGGCACAGAATTTGGCTTCTATCCTCAGGTGTAATACCCCTATTTTACAGAAATTATATAATTGAGTGAAACTCATCACTGTGAAAATACATTTCCTCCAGAAAATTAAACACCTCTCCATGTTCTCTCTAGGTGTAAGGGACATCAACACTCGAGTTCAAAGCTCAGAGAGCAAGCAGCTCCTTCTGCCATCTGATGGTGAGTAGAGGGAAGAAGTCAAAGTACTACATCTGCATGAGTAATTGCCAGACCTAAGGGGACTAGTCCTTCCAGACTAGGACATGCTTTTTGTCCTTTAACTACTGGCTGAGAAATACGATTGCAGAGAGTGCTCTAGGTTCAGGACATCCTTGGTCTCTTCCACTAACTATTGCACTAGTCACCAGAACAGAAGGCAGATGGAGAATAGCCCATCTGGTACACAGAATCACAGAATCATGGAGTGGTTGAGGTTGGAAGGGACCTCTGGAGATCATCTAGTCCAATCTCCCTAGAATCAAAGAATCCTTAAGGTTGGAGGGACGTTTAGAGATCATCTAGGCCAAGTCCCCTGCACACGCAGGGTGCACACCTAGAGCATGTTACACAGGATTGGGTCCAAGTGAGTTTTGAAGATCTCCAGAGAAGGAGACTCCACAGCCTCTCTGGGCAGCCTGTTTTAGGGCTCTGTCACCCTCACTGTTAAGATATTTTTCCTTAAGTTCCTATAGAACTTTTGGATGATTTAGTTTGTGGCCATTTCCTCTAGTCCTATCAGTGGCCACCACTGAGGCCGTTTCCATCCTCCTCACTGCCTCCATTGAGGTATTTATACACACTGATCAGGTCCCCCCTCAGCCTTCTCTTCTCCAGCCTGACC
>JAVCKT010012903.1:0-13337 GCA_032273925.1 Rhynchotus rufescens
AAAAAAAAAAAAAAAGAACGGGCAACTTAGAAAATTTGAAATTGTAAGAAAAGGTGTAATTCTGGTATCGTGCTGTTGTGTGGCATTTTACTAGGAGATGAAGTGGCATTACCTTCCTGTTAGGCTGCTTGAACCTGTCCGGGTCAAACCTGTTTTTGGCTCATATGTCCACAGCCTGCCGATAAATTGAGAGGACAAACTAAGGTGTCCTTTTAGAGCAAGAGCTGCCCGAAGACAGGTGGGTGCTGGCGTATGCCCAGAAGGCAGTATCACACCTGAGCTTCTTGACTCCTCGTGGGCTGCTGGCTGCTGCCTGCTGGCAACGAGCAGCCCAAACCCAGCTTGTCTCAGATGCTCCTCCCGGCTGGCTAACCGTGAAAGCAGAGCCAATGCTCTAGTGTGGAAAGAGGCTTGTAAAGAAGAGCCAGGGAAGCTCCCCTGCTCTACGAATGCTTACCTGCTAAAGCAGCTCTCTTGCAGCTATTTTTTAATTAAGATTATATACTGAGGGTGCTGAAGCTGTTTTTAAGGAGGACAGATGCAGCTACATGCTGATCTGTAGGAGAGCAAAGTCAGATCTTTGATCAGCATTCCTGCTTTGAACACGTCAGAGCTGTTTTTCCCAAGGCCTCATTTCTGCAGCACAGCTATTGCTGCAGGTGGGGTTGATGTGTACGGGGTGGTGGTCCTGCCTGCAGCAGCGCTTACTCTTTCTGTGTGCGCCCAGGGAGGCAGCAGGGGCGGCAGCAGCGGTGCCGGGTACGGGCACCGCAGCGCAGCCTGCGCGCTGTGAGCTGCTGTGGGGCACCTCTGCTATCAGGCTGAATGTCACCGGGAAACAGAATTGATCTGTCCTGTGGTTTATGTTTGTTGCCTAGAATGACTTTTCTGTGCATCACACGTAGTGGCATAATTCTGATAACTTTCCTTCCCACCTTCCCCATGCAAGAGCAACTGGACCAGATACATCACTAGATACTTATTCTGATGAGTTTTGTCCTTCTGAAACTCATTTACAAATTCAAAGCTCTAAAGTACTAATCTTTCCTATTCCCTTAATAGAATAAAATTTAAAATAACACACACACACACACAAAAAAAAAAAAAAAAAAAAAAAAAGATGTTAAATTAAAAATGTAATTAATTTATTGAACTGTTCTTACTTTCTTGGAGCAAAATTCAGAGCACATCTCCACCGTCAAATTGGGCTGTATCAAAGAGGCTGGAAAGGTGTCTGTTAAATTTTCTGGAGCTCTAAAACATCCTCGATAGATAACATTCCTCCCTGCAGGGATATGAAATAGGTTTCTCTTGAGAAAACAATGTCCATAGTATCCTACCACCAAGAACAATATTTGTTTCAGAAGCTAAAAAATAGACTTTATATTCCAAATACTTTAGAAATAAGAGAAACCGTGATATACACTAGAAAAATGTGTTCCAAATCCCATGTCACTGAAAGGAGCACATGCCTTTAGCTTTGTACTGACTGCTAGAAGTAGGGCTGCAGCAAAGACTTTAAGTTAAATTCTACCAGTGGAGGGCATTGCTATTGTTTGCAAGTCCCAGTTTTCTTTTGAGGATGTACTTTCCCCTGAAAGGCTTAAAAACCCTGATAAAAATCTACAAAGCTTCCCCTGATCTGCACAAGAAAAGGAATGGAATTTAAATGAATTCAGAAAGCCTCTACAGGGACTCACCTTCCAGCACAGCTGCTGGGGTACTGAGATATCCCTCTTCTCTTCCCATTCACTAGCTTTCCTTTCAGGGCAAGGGAGTTTGCTGCATCCTTCAAAATCTAAAGGAAGCTTTTTGTGAGTTGTTCAGGGAGAAAAGCTTTCCTAAAGTCTTAAGCATCAGTCTCTGATCTCATCTGCTCTTGTATAAATGCCACAGAGCTTGGCAGAGTTGCTCCATTTTTTCATCAGTGTGAGATCAGGATTTGGCCCTAACCCTTGCTACTAAGAGTAGTATAATTCTCCCTTCTGCTCCTAATAAAACCAAACTGCCTCCGGATAAAACCAGATGAAATCCCCAATGTATCATAGAAGCTTACTCCCCCAGGCATAGCGATGGGCTCACATAGGTGAACTGATGATAATGAAGGCAGTGATAGTGTGTGCCTAGGTTAGAAAAAGAGGAAACTTTGTTGTGCAGCACTTCTGAAATCCCTGGAATTTTGGGGGCTTCGCAAAATTGGAAAATATCTTTGTGTCATGGACATTTGGATACATAGACATGAAGTAATCTTGTAACATCACTTAATAGGAAGACATGTGGGTTTGGGAATGAAATTGGGTCCTCTGAGTCCTGGTCCGTAGCTCTGTTCTTGAGGCACTGCTGCCTATCTTAAGCAATTCTCAACAGAACTGATGTGGGAAATGTGTTGGATAAACAGAGATAAGGTGCCATTTTGAAGGATGATTTTGATTCTATGTGAATTTTCTGTTAGAAG
The DNA here is from genome assembly GCA_032273925.1 of Rhynchotus rufescens. NCBI lineage: Eukaryota > Metazoa > Chordata > Aves > Tinamiformes > Tinamidae > Rhynchotus > Rhynchotus rufescens. Next base: position 2,456 of record JAVCKT010012903.1, read on the forward strand.
GGCCCAGATTCTCGTTCACAAGCCAAAAGCAAATCTCAAAAGCTCCTCACTTTCAAGACTGTTTGAGATTTGTCCTTGGCCATGACTAGGGTGTACCTGGTTAGACAGGGGATACGCTCTAGAAATGTGTCTCCCTGCTCTCGGTGCCGCGCTTTGCATCGGGCCGCAGTCTCACGCCTTGGAAGCTGGGGTTCCCTTGGTGAAAGCAGAGCAGAGGTGCTGAGGCAGGTGCTGATGCGCTCCGCTTGGTAACGGCCTTCAGCCTATAGAGCTAGTCCAAAATAAAGACTTCAGAGTGTGTAGGGCATTGAGTTGGGGCCCTGTTAGCAGCTGTTCTGCAGTCCAGCCCCACTCTTTGCTGTGGACCTTGCTAACATAGTGTAGCCTAAGACTGTATTTTTGAGTATGGGAAGAGAAACCTGCGTTAGTGTCCCTGGTACTGTATTTACAAGGTGTTTCACATCAGGGATGTGTTTCCTATCTCTCAACTTTCTCAATCAAAAATTTTTAAGCCATTTGATGATCTAGTTTGTCTCCTCTCTGTAACACAGAGCAAAATTCTACTTGGTTACTGCAGTGCTCACCTCCAAACTTGAATTCCTGCCAGGAGTGTCTCCCAACCAGTGTGGCATCACCTGAGTGCCCGCACATTCCTGGATTGTTCCCTGCCGTGTGGGGCTTTCACCTGGTTAGGCACTGCTGCACTTCAAGTGCTACCCACCTTCTTGAGATTTGCCCTGTAGGTTTCTGTCCCTGAAATGTCTTGATTGACTTGGTGTCTTTTGTGGGCCATTTCCAGGACCAAGGGCGCCAGATCTGCTCTTTGACAGTTGACAGGTTTGCAAATAGCACAGCACAGGGCAGCTGTATTTCTGGCATCCCCTTTTGCTATTCGTCATGGGGCTGAGCTCCCTGCTCCTGCCCACGCGGCTCCTCGCTGCTGCCTGGCCCCACTGCACCCAGCAGCCCATCTCAGCCTGCGTCTGTCCTGGGGCAGCCCCTCTGCTCACGGTGTCTGCAGAAATACCCTCCCCACCGACATAATTAACAGCAGCAGCATAATTTCAGGTACTTGAATTTCTTCTGGAAGACCCCTCTTTCTGACTTCAAAGGGCATGCCAGAAGAACTAGAAACCTTGAGCTGATGTTCATTAATTTTTGTGAACATATGCAGACTGAATAAGATAGATGGATTATTCATCTATCTTTTTAAAGACCATTTTTTCATCATCCCTAAGACTTTCAAACCCATCTGAGATTTGGGTGCCCAGTTCCAATGAAAAACAGTGAGGAAAATTGCATCTCCAAATGGTGCTTAGAAGCTTTGAAATTCCCAAGCAAACTGGCCTCATTTTGATTCCTCCCAGGAAAAGATATAATGGGCTACAGAAAGCACAATCCTCAATACTCACAGGGAAGAAACAAACCATAAATAAGTTAGGCCCAGGATACATGCGAAAATGATTAAATTAGAGGAGACAAAAGGTTCATGTCTGTTTTGTGCTATGCTGTATCTTTATAGAGCTTTCCAGGGGAGTGTTAAAGAATAGTGATTTCCTTCCTCACCACACTGTCTTTCTAGCTTTTTTCCCTGAGGAACTATGCATGAGACAGAAGCATCTTGTTTGGGGAGACCCTTTGGATATTTTCAAAATGAAAAATCAATGTACATATCTTTTATTTAGGAGAAGACAGTAGTATGAAGAGGAGAATTCCTTGTTCAATGTGTGCTAGATTAGACTCAATATTTTTGCCCAAGTTTTTATTGGGGAAAAAGGGGGATTTTTTTTGAAGATTGAAGATTTATTTATATATTTTGTCTTCCATTTGACTTCCATTCTTTTGTCCCATGCCTTTATTTTATTCCTTTCCTGATATTGTTTCTCTAAGGATTACTTGCAAGATTATCTGGCACTTACTGGAGGATTTAAAATGACTGCACAGTGGAGCAAACCCTCAAAACAGTTATTTGGGGTAGTGTTACGTCTTTACGATCATCCAAGGCATGTGAAAATAGAACAACTTGATGCTGGTTCCGGGGGAAGGAGTCTCTCTGGGACCAGGCTGCTGTGAGCACTGCACCAAAGACAGAGGAGCAGAAGCTCCTCTGCCTCCCAGGCTGCTCTTGAAGGACTTCCCACTAAAGCAAACACCCGGTATTAAATCCCTGTAACAACTGTTACAAAAACATTTAGGATTGTATTAAATACTGTCAGGAACAAAACTTGAGCAGGCTGCATTAACAATTAGAAGGGAGAAGGATTCCCATAAACCCCACAAGTAATAGTGGCAATGTGATACTTGTATTTCCCGGGGGCTGGGGGAGCCTGTGGCTGGGCCCGGCCCCTATGAGAGCCCCGGCTGCAGCAGCTGGGAGCAGGATCCGGCTCGGGGCTGGCGGGAGGGCCGGGCAGAGCTGCTGCCCTGGCTGGCAGTGCTGGAGCTGCAGGAAGACCCTAGCTCAGAGCGTTACTGGCAGAATGCAAGGATTCGCCTTATTTTATTATTGCCAAATCTGTTTTGTATACTATAAATTGTAAATTATGAATTTCATGGCCATTTCAGAGTTACTTCCCAATATGCTTGTTCATCCTGATTAATACTGTTGTTAGCCCCTCAGCTTGCTTATTCCTGCATGAGTCTTTGAGAGTCAAGTATTAGGTATTACTAAGGGCAAAAAAAAAATATAAATCTGGCCCCAGGCCATCATTTGATGACTAATTTGTTAATACTTAAGAAAAAATAAATGTCACCTTTTCCAGTGAAATATGTGCATATATATTTTTACACTGAAAATGTAAACAGTGATGCAAGTCCTGGGAAACCTGCCAATGTGCCTGTCAGCCTGACACTAGCAATTTAGGTCTGTGTACCTTTGATGTATAATTTATGTGTAGCTGGGTAGATTAATGTACAAACTTTACAAAGCAATAAAATACCACCAGTACTGGCAGAACTCAGGTCCTGGTGCCTGTGCTCAGCAAACAGCATCCGTAGGGTCTTGTGAGTTTGCCAAGAGTAAAGGCTGCTTAAGTGTTTGGATATTTTAAATGCTTTGGGATAGCCCAAAGGTTTATCTGTTGCATCTGCTATGACAGCTAATTGGTGAACAAACAGCAAGGAACATCAGATAAAGATGGAACAGAAACCCCAGCTCCTGGGGGAATGGGAGTCCTAGAGATTGCAGGACCTGTGATCCCATTTCTCTCTTAGAGGTAGAAGCATGCTCCTCTGGAGAATCTCTGTGTTCTCTGGCTGGAATGTCAGTTGTGTTTGTGTTGTTTAGGACACTTTTAGCTTAAAATGGCATTGATATGTACAGTTTTCTTCAATTATAAAGCACCCAGTTTTAGAGTTTTTTCTCAAATGCATAGGTTTGCTCCTTAGTAGTGAATACAGAAGGGATTTTTCTGACAGCATCCTGCTGACATTGCTATCGCTCTGCACTGTATTTATTTGCTCCCCTGGGGACAGTATCTGTGTGGTGAGGCAGAGGCAACCTGCAGACACCTCCCGAAACCACAAGGCAATGAGCAGGACCCCTCCGGGGAGGGAGCCAGTGCAGGCCGGCGGCACAGGGACACGATACCCTTCAAGCACTTTGTTCTTTGTGAAAATGGAGCAGGATGAGCAGCGGGAAGCGTCCGCTTGCTTGGGCCGTTGTGACAGTGCCCGCCGTGGCACGAGCACCGGTCCTGGAGGGGAGCAGGCTGCTCCGGCCACCCTGCACTTACGTGGCTTTGCTGCGGCGCGCGGCTCCTCCACCCTGTAGACGGAAAGCCGGTTCACACCGCCGCACATGGAGCCCTTCTCCCCTCGGCACTCGCTGTTGCACTCCTCGGGCTTGCAGGCCGTGCTCGGCAGCCTGTTTCCGCAGTAGCACTCTGCTCCATACTCTAACCCAGCGTAGGCGTACGCCCTGCAGGGACACCCAACGAAGTGTCTCAAGCGCGTGCATCCCTCCCTGGCACTAAGTTTGCATCTGACCAGCTTAGGAACCCGCCCTTCAGAGCCCAGCAGACAGCCACAGATTCTAGGACACAGATTTGGGCGCCAGAACAATTTGTAACAGTTGAAGTGGGCATTTTTGGATAGAAAATATATTTAAACAGAAAACATATTGTAAGTAGTCGTGCTAAAATAAAGAGCCATGGATAGGCAGCAGTGGAAATAGTCTATTAAAAGCCAGGTTGCAGAGATGCTCCATCCCTGCAAGTATGAGATAACTGCAGTTTTTGAAGATGCAGTCTCTAACATATGCATGCTTTTTTATGAATCTGGTTCAGCTAGTTATCTGAAAAGAAAAAACTTGCAGTGCAAAAAAAAAAAAAGAAAAACCACTTTACCTCTCAGCACAGGCTTCCTGACAGTGAGATACTGTCATTTTTCTTAAGTCATAAAACACGGCTCCCTTCAATGTCCTCTCCCTGGAGTCGTCGCTGAAGCAGCCCATGTAAGTTCCTAGGAACATAAAAAACACATCATTAGGCAATGTGTATGTGCCAGGAGGAGGAGAAGGACAGGCATTCCCGAGAGAATTCAGTGCTGCGAATGGCAAGTGGAGCCACCCGGGATGGAGCCAAGCCCCGCAGCAGCCTGGGCCAGTCGCAGCCGAGGCTCTTGGCACTGAGCTCTCATAAGTGGTGGTGACAGGATCAACCTAAATGAGTGATGGAAAGGAAGGGAAATTTCTCTTTGTTTTTTCTTGTTTAGACTACTTTAAAGAAGGCTGTCCATTTCCCCAGAGCCACTGTTCCTTGGGGCTGTGTCTCCCTACTCCTTTCCCTAGTAACACAGGCCCGGTTTTCTCTTCCCACAGTTGCAGTCACAGCTTTCCTGCCTCATACGGACATTTTATTCCTCAAAACACTCCCATGGCACCTGGTCCTTCTCCCCGCCGGCTACCACCTGGTGGTGGCAGCTGCTGCACCCGCATCCCTGCACTGAATCCAGCACCTGCCCGTGTCCCAAGCGGGAGCCCGCAGACGCCGAGGGCAGCAAACTGCAGACACAGCACGTGGGCAAACTCCGGCCCCGGAGAAGCTGGGAGGGGGAAAAGCGGGGCAGACTTCTAAACAAAAGGATGAGAAATCTGCTTGGATTTCTCCCAGGTTTTCTTGAAAATCTCTAGTTGAAAATAAGATGGTGCAAGAGAAATATTTTTAAAAATAAATTTCCCATGGGTATGCAGTGTTATATTAAAAGCTTATAATGGAAAGATAACTCCAGCCTTAAATAGGGAGCCCTGTCTAGCTATCATATTAAACACTTTCTCTACAGTGCCAATGAATCTCTTAAAATGTCTTGCTTTACTTAACATATGAAAGATAAATATTTCTGTTAGACTGCATCCTACATTAAGCCTCTTATTTTGTTGTCATGAACAAAACGCAGTAAAATCTAGTCTGTATTTTTGTAATATATGATTGCAAGGATGACCTAGATTCCCACTATTATACAGCAAGTATGTATATATAAGTACATGTTATTAAAATATGAAGAAAGAAAGGAAATTTGATTTTTGAAGTAACAATATTGAGATCACAATAGCAGAAAATTCAAATAGCACATGGGCTGTTGGCAAGAGGAGAAGATGTAGTGAGAAATGAAATTTAAAAAGAATCTTAATACATTAATATGAAAAACTTTAAGACAGTCTAACAGAGAATTTTAGAGCTAGGAAGATAAATGAAACATTTAAATACTACAGCAATACTCTCCAAGAACTGCACATTGGTAATTTGCAAACATGCAATTAGCAAATTCCCAGACTCTGAATATACACCCACAGTTAGCTGTCAGTGAGAGGGGAGTTATGCACCTGGAATAGGGATGTTGTGCATGTTACTGGAGACTCCTAATTTTGGTGCTTGGATCCAAGTATATGGGACCCAAGTGTCTCCCTCAGGAGGCACTGGAGTGTAACTAGCGCAACTGCATCTGGTGTCTTCCCGCACGCCTTTCACATGGCCAGGAGCCCTGTGTGATGTGTCTAGGGGTGTCTCCTCCACTTCAGGAGTGTTTGGGAGTGTTTCAGTAGCTGTCACTTTTGAAACTCTATACAATGGCATAAATCTGTCTAAGAGAAACAATGTAAAACATCCCATGTGCTTTGTTTCTTAACAGAAAAAAAAAAATACTACGAAACAAACTGCTGTTTGTGTTTGTGGTATTAGCAGTATTTTCCAGTTTCCCGGGCAGAATAAGATGCAGTCGCTCCCAGGACAGGTTAGCAGTGCAAGTGGACACTGGCGATGCCCCAACAGGAAAGAGGGTGAATTTCCGTGGCTGTGGTTGCTTTGTCCCGCTCGGACACGAAGCATGGCAGAGCGAGCGGCTTCCAGCACGCAGCAGGCAGGGTCCGTGAGGCTGCAGCCCGCGCTGGGCCGGCCGCAGGGCAACGGGCTGGCCCAGAGAGGCGCGGGGCAGCCGGACGCGCCCTGGCGGGGGGCCCCACACCACTCGGGGTGACAAGGTGCGGCCAACGTGCTGCCCTGCGGACAGTGTAACCACAGAGATTTCCACTGTGTGTGCACAGGATACGCAGTGAAGTAGCAGCCTGCAAGCTTACTAGGAAATGTGAGTGGGGCAGATAAATACGTTATATAGGAAGCTGAATTTTTGATGCATAATAATTTCCAAAGCCTAACAATGCTTATTAAAAGCACAGTTATTAATAATGATATTTCATTTTCAGTCTGATATTCAAATGATGCACATTTGAATCAGCATAATTCAGTGGGATGCAACAGTACGTAGGCCCTTTGGCCTTTTCTCCGCCAGCAATTACAGCCTGAGTGTGGCACTAGGTTAATGGCTGATATGGGCATTAGCTTTAACTGGTTTATATTGTTATTTTTTGAAGTTAATCCCTTTGTTTTCAATTGTTTTCTTAGAGTCCTTCAGGAAATCTGTGGTGGCAGTGGTCTGTACTTTGTCAGGCATTGGAATAGCGCACAAAAGCTCACCTTGTTTCTGTGCTTGTGATCTATTCTTTTGTTAATTATAGACACTAGAACACCACCAGCAGCTATAGCCAATAGAAATCCAAACCTACCATTTTGTACAGTCTGAAACTGAGAAATATTGAGGAGTCTGGGGCACCTTCTGGGTTCAGTGAGGCAGGTTTATGTGCGCGGGCACCTTGCAGACCGCAGGTAGCTGCAGAAGATGTGCAGCCTGGAGGTGCAGATCGTGCACGTCCCATCTGGGCAGGGCAGCGCGGCGGGGCGCTCGCATGGGGCTCCTTCTCAGCACGTATCGGCACTCTGGGCGCTAGGCTCTCCATGGGCCTCACCTCCGTCACCCACGTGCAGCACAGAGCAGAGCAGCTCTTGCAGCAGGCTAGCCCAGCAGCTGCTGCTGGACCCTGAACATTGTAGTTCTCGGTCAAGAGCAAGTTACTGAAATGCAGTTGGGTTTTCTGGGGAACATCTGCACTTTGCAATCTCTGTTCTCTGCTGCCACATCTGCTGGTGTGGGATTTTATCAAGTACCTGGGGAGATGGGAGAACTCTGAGAAGTCTCTGCATGATGCTTTGGATACTTCCAGCTGTTCTGATTTGCTTGACTCATGCAGTATGACTGTCTATCTGACACCATCCATACCAACTTATTTCCCCTTCCAAAAACTCATAACTACAGAGCATAACTACAGAGAATAACTACAGACCACCTTTGTGGAATTTTAGGATAACGTTATTCAACAGGATAAAGAGCAGCTGAGTAGCGTGGTGTCTGGTTGTTCAAATCTCATTCCTTGCGGCAGTGAAGCACCTCAAAGAGGAACCTTTCTTCTAAGAAGCAGTGGATGAAAGATAGCACTTGTCTTCTCGGAACAGCCCTGGGTTACTGACTGCTTCACCTGGGATTGCTGAGCAGGAGGGTGCTTCGGTGCTACGCGGTGAGAGCTGTTTTGGCTGTGAGGCGCAAGGAGGGTGGTGTGAGGAGTGTAAGGACGAGTGTGACCCTGCTGCGGAGAGCAGGCAGGCAGCCTGTACTGTGGGCAAGTGGGCTCGTGTGCCGCCCAAGGGCAACACAGGGGTGCACAGGGCTGCAGAGCTGTGTAGAGACATTGCAAACATCTACAGAGTCCTGCTCTGCTGCTATGCTTGCCTTAGATGCTACTTTCTCTAAAGGTTTCCTACTGACTAAACCAAAGCAGTACATGCATTTATTTGTTAGCAGCACTTAGGGTAGCAGACTCGCACTGAAGTGAACTCAAATTTCATCACCCCTAAATGGCTTTCCATTTAGGATATCATTAAATCATGAAGTCTGGAATATCCAGTTTTGTACCTTGTGCTGTGGCTGCTAATGTACGGCATCAGGCTCCCCTGTGCAGTGGTGAAATTCCTCTTGCAGTGTGCTGGATTGTTGCTAATTTCTAGCAAACTTGTCAAACACCGAGAGCTGTCTCCGTTCCAGGAGCTCTTATCTCATGGTAGCGGTAAGGGGATGAGGGGTATGTTGACCTACATCATGCTCCTCTACGGACAGCAGAAAGCCGGGACAGCTACAAGGGCAGTTTAGGACAACAGGTCTGTTTGCAGCAGCAGCAGCAGCAGCATTCAGGATCTACAGGAAGGCCTTCACTGGCAGAAGACACCTTTTACCTGAAGGTGTCATGGGCTTCTGGAGAGTCAATTTAAAACCCACTTTTAAAGTTTTCCCTTTTCTGAGGAAGAAAATCAAATAGTGTTCATCTTTGCCCTCTTGAAAAGAAAGTAATTTAAAAGGGGGAAGTGTATTTCAGCACCTGAGCTGCTATTCCATCCAATAAAAACACTTTTCAAGGAATTTACAGCTCAGCACAAATAGGCATGTCTGAACTTAAATTTGCCATGTGCATACACTTAAGAGCTGGCTTGGAAGTGTTGAAGAGCTGTAAGAGAAGCACTTCTGCAAGTTGTCTTTGCCTGGAGTAGTCCTAGGAGGAGATGCAGTGTGCATGGATGCCCAAAAATGGGGTAGAGGGGCAGTGTCTCTTACCTTTGCTTTCAGCCGCATGCTCCATCACTTTAGATCCTTTCATCTGTGCGGGCTGCTCCTCGTTGACGAACCTGTGGAACCACCTTCTGCGCAGCTGCCTGAGCTCAGAGTTGCGGGACATGAGCCACCGAGGGCCGTGCCTCTGCTCCAGAGCCGACTCCGGGAGCACATCCATGCCCACCAGGAGCCTGGCGCTCGGGCGGGGGTTCTGCATCGTCCTCACGTCCACCCCTATGCCAACCCCTACCATCACATCCGAAACAGGCAGCACCTGATTAGTAGAGGTCCCACGTGAACCTTGCTGGATAACCAAGCGAGACCGTTGAAGCAGCAGAAGGCTGCCAGCCATCAGATAGGCTGCTGTGAGGAAAAAAAGCAAAAATTGAGTCCGCCGAAGAAACTTCTGTAACCTGAAGAAAGCTTTGGCCATGCCCTTGCTGAAGCTAGGCCTTCACGCCTTCTAGATGGACCCTGAATCACCTCTTGAGTTGGTGCCAGTTCCTCCCATAAGTTCAGCCCATCACTTTAACGTCTTCTCCCTGGGAATAGTATTTTCTCTGGATGTTGGGGGCAGCCTGGTGCTTCACATCTGCATGGGCAGCGGGTTCCCGAGTGGCCGGCGGGGTTTGTGCAGATGCAAGGATACCTCCATTATCGCGTTCGGTGGAGCTTAACAGCTACTGCCGAAACCTGAAATATGGAGGAGGAAGGGGGAAAAAAGGATGGTTGAAATCCAGACAGTAAATACTTGTCATCAGGGTGGCTTCCCCTGCTGGTTCTTTCAGCTAAGTATTTGTCCATCTGTTGTTTATAATTATGCACTTTAAAGACAATAATTCTATGAGAATGATTGATTAAGCAGAAGCTAAAACCAGATCTTCAGTATTACTTGTTTCTTTAACCCAGAATGCCCCAGGAATACCTCTGTGATGAGGTCATTTCTCATGGGATAGTTGGAACATTAAGTTATCTGTTTTCTTTTGTAAATAGCTGACATCTCCGTTCTTTGTTACTGATTGGAATAAGCGGCTGCAGTACAGGCATCTTTTTAGGAAAGTATTATCGGGTACTTTCTTTTCAGCACAATAGTAGCTAAGCTACAGATGCAGATCAGACAGAAATAGACATGTGGATGTATAGAAAACAAATGAAATTGCATCAACTCGCGATGGATAAGAGCATTAATCTCTTTGCAACAGCAAGTAAGGCATTATTTGGAAAAGATATCTTGGGGTTCTGTACTGAAATAGAGAGCTGTGCGAGTTATTCTGGATCTTGCTTTAAAAGAAAGCAATGATCTTGCTAATTTTCTTAGTAGACTTCTATTGATAAATGTCAGCATGTAGATGCTTTTACACAAAAGCTGGTGAATGTCTGAAAGAAAATTCTTTTCAATTTTCACCAAGTGTCTCTTGGTGACTCCTGAACTCTGCCAGGCAGTTAGTTAGGCTGGTGTGTACCCCGACAGGACTTGTCCCAGTAAGAACAGCCTCTTTGTGCTCTGGGACCTTCTAACCTCCTGCAACAAAAGCGGTCCTCTCCATAGAGTCTCCTAGTTGCTCAGTCAGACATTTCTCTATGGAGCCAAGCAAGTGTGAAGAAAAGATCTAGTGTTTTCCAGAAAAGAAAATATTATGGCTTTTGCTTAACTTGTAGTTGGGACACACTCATGAAATCCACAGTCCTGGCAAAGAAACATATGCTCACTGTATTCCTTGTTTCAGTATATGGTTTTTTTTGTGTGAATATTCACATATGCCTCTTCCTAAAACATGTCTTACCAAGTAAGTATTCACTTATTCCCTTATGCATTTACTCATGTAATTTCTCTCCATCTTGAGCAGCAATCAAAAACAAAGTTCTAAAACTTCTAATCTGAAATTATATTAAA
>JAVCKT010012904.1:0-11112 GCA_032273925.1 Rhynchotus rufescens
CCCCGGCCACCGTCGCGGCCCGTCCCGCCGCGCCCCGCGCGCACTTCCCGAAGCGAAACGGCACCGCGGCCGGGCTGAGGGAACCGGGGCGGGCACGGGAGGGGGGTGCAGGCTCTCGCGAGAGCGCGCCGCCTCTCGCGATACCGCCGCCCCCTCGATCCCGCGAGAGCGGCGCAGGGGAGGGGAGCGGCGCGCGGGCGCTCTCGCGAGAGCTCGGCCCGCCCGTGACGCGCAAGATGGCGCCGGATCGAGCTTTATTGGCGCCGCCGGAAGCGGACAGCGCTCCTCCCCCCCCGCCCGCTTCCCGCGGCGCATGCGCACCGCTCCCTTCCGCCGCGCGCTCTCAACAAAACTTTATCAGTGTGCGCACGCGGGGGGCAGGATCTCCCCAGCGCCGCTGGGTCGGTGCTTATGGGACCAGCCCGGAACCAGGCACGGAGAGGGGAGCTCGGTAACGGGCCCGGACAGCAGCGCCCCGCCTGCGGTTGTGTTGTTGAACCGCAGGGAACCGCCGAGGCGAGCGCGGCCGCCGCCATTGCCCCGCGCCGCTGCCATTGCCCCGCGCGTGGCCGCGCAGGGCATCCGGCTGCTCTTGGCCTCCGTGCAACGTCCCTGGCTCTGCTCTTTCCCTCAGGGAAGGGGCCGTTGTCACCTCATGGAAAAAGGGTCGTTACTGTGTAAAGCCTTAGGTGGCCCTTGGTACTGGGGCGCTGAGTGTCTCTCACCCTTCATCCATTTGTGTAAGGCCTCAGGTGGCCTTGGTGCTGTGACACTTTAGGCGCATTGTGTGTGAAAAAAAAAACCTAGCAGGGAGTTAGCCATTATCTTACACCTGAACAGCCAAGGTTGGAAAACCTCCAAAGATTCTGATACCCTAAATCTTAAAAATAAAGAGCCCAGCTTTGAGGTGTCTTTCATTGCACATTAGTTAGCAGCCTTAGCGTGCTGTAAATGTGTTTCCAGGTTTCTCAGCAGCCATGGCAGACAGGCACAAACGTCTCCGCGTAAATGACAGCCAAAGTTCTTGAATGTTCTTTGCCCAGAGTAGCTTGGAGAGAGTTTACAGTACCTATAGGAAGCTGTGGTCTGTAACGAAGAACTTGCATCACACAGCAGTGTGGTTTTAGATACTAATACCAGCAGACAAAATTAAGCTGATTGATAAGCCTTTTAACATAGAGTTTCCTGGAGTAACAGTGACACATCATAGGCTGCAAGCTCTTTTTAAACATACACCATTGAAACAACATGGGTGGGACAAAGTGGAACGAGGGGATAGTAATAGCATCACACTAGCCATGTTGTAGGGACGCTGCCTTCCATCCTTTTTTCTCTCTTCTGCCATCTCTTAGAGGCAAAAATGGAGCCTGTCATACCTAATGAGACTGCCAACCAGAGAGACCACTGCTCTGTGGCCTAATACGAGGTTTGGGTGCCACAAAGTCAGTCAGCAGGGCCAACCAAATCTAAATCAATGTGAGGCCACTGTTGAACTGGATTAGGTTAAGATGCGAAAATAAAGTTTTCAATGCTTTAGTAGTGTTACGTGGATTTTATGCTGACTGTGCAAGACATATCTGATTATCATAAAGCTTGCCACTATAAAGTTAATCCATCAGTTTTGAACTTTGTTTTAAATAATCTCAAGCTGGTAGAGTGAATTAATATTGGATCAGTGGTTTGCATCATAGTGCCACATCGCTTTTGATCTGGCACCAGGAGTTGTAAAGCTAGATTTACTATATCAAACCGCAGTCTGTGATATCAGCAATAGTGCTGAGTTAAACAGTTTTTCTACTTTCTTCCCATGAAGATAATTCCCAGCTAGGAATCTGATTCATTGCACAGCTACATGTAAAATAATTTGCTGGCCTGACGATCAGCAAGGAGACAGGGCACACAGCTGTCTTTTTCTGGAGTGGAAACAAGCTGTTACTTGTGCTGGTTTAAACCATTCATAAAGCCAGATCTTTAGGTTAGCATTGCCACAGCTTCACGTAGCCAGTCTAATGATGCACTTCAAGTTTTGTTGGCTTGTTTTTCCCAGAGATTCCTTCCTCTCCATTCCCTTGCCCTTGGTAACGTGTGTTTCAACCACATTGGATTCCTGTTATATCATTGAAATGATCCAACTCACCCCATGGCCATGTAATCTAGAGTTGATGACAGAAGTGGTTGCAATAACTTTGAGCTATCTCATGATCCTGAAGAGAGAAAATCTCCTCACTACTGTTCATATTGCCATCCTGTCAGCTTTCTTTCCCTTTAATTTATTGATTGTCCTTGATTGCTCTCAACTCTCTCCTTCTGTCCTTTCCATTCTAGTGAAACTACTCCACAAGGGTCTCTCACTTTGGATACCAGTTACAAAGCTCTTACTACCATGAAACCTTCAGGGATTCTTCTCAGTTTATTTTTATTCTATTGTTTTCCCATAGTTTGCCTTCATCTATCGGGAATTTAATTCCAGTGAAAATTTATCTTCATCTGTTTTCAAAATCTTAAGAACTTGAAGTCCTCTACTTTCACCCTAGTCAGTCATGCAGATTGCTTCAACTTCCATTCTATGCTCAAGATTTGAAAATGTATTTTTTCACATTGATTTGGGAAAGCTCTTAATCCAAAATGGACCTTCTGCAAGAGTACAATAAACTGATTGCACAATAAACTAATTCAACTAAGTAGCTAAGTTAACCTATTTTTTACCAGGTTAGAGAGCTGAATCAACCAAGGGCAGGGTGCAAAGAGTGCCAGAGCTAGAGCAAGGAAAGGACACTAGAAGAGGGAAAGGTTCCTTCCACTGGGGCTGCAAAGCAAGCCGTAATATGTAACTTTATGAAAGGCATGCTCTTTGGGAGTGAAGCAATATCTTTATATATTATAGTAGAGTACCTTTTATTATAGTAGTCTATTTAGTTTCAAAAAAGTATGCAGTTTGTCTCCCCTCACAAAAACTTATTAGATATAGTTTATTAGATAGTATTGGATTTATAATATATCACATTTTCTTCCAAGTTGCAAGTATACTTTCTCCTTTTCTTGTTGTGTCCCTTCATTTCATAAAATTTGCAACTAAGATGTTGAATTTATTTTTTTTCCTCTGTTCTTTCTAGTCTACTAATTATAGATATCGAGATATCAAGAGGGCGTGGGAAAGAAGGGAGGGCAAAATAAATTCTTATCAGTGTTTATATGTAAACAAAGATTGCTTTGGCAGCACTTCAAATCCTTCATGTGTCCTCAAGGCAGAGAGATAAATAGGGGCTCCTAAGTGATTTTTGTCTGTCTTTCATTTTCATTCTTTACTTTGCTTACTCCTGATCTTTTAACAGTTTGGATTTCACACCCCTGCATTTTTTTTCCGGGCAGCTATCACCTTCACCATAGTGACTTCCCTAACTCTCCTCTACAGGGACTGCCATGGTCCCGGTACCTTCATATCGTCTCTTTTGGTCTTTTTTTCTTCTCCCTGCCATGAAGTCTTCTACCTACTGCATTTCATCCCTTCCCTGAGTGCATTAGGTCATCATTAATTATGTTTTGTTTGCTACATCAATTGTCAAGAAAGAGGAAGCATTTAGTTGCCCTCAGCCATGCCTGCAGTACTGTGGATATTTGCTGTTCCAAGTACAGGGAGGTGATGATAAGTGCTGGCACTTGCTGCCGTGCCGTTGGTAATCACTAAATCCAAGCAGACAGTTACCTTTGTGCAGCAGCTGCTTGCTGCACAGCTGCAGTCCCTGTCCTCTGCCTGTGCCTCAGTGTAATATCCTGTCCCCTCATCTTTCACCAAGTAGCCCAAGCCCTGCTAATGCCTGTGGCAAACACAGGCGTTCCCAGTGCATAGCTGAGCTTTCCAAAATTAGACATTTCCAAAATTAGAAATTTCCCTTTGCTCTTAGGCACTGAGATATTCAATTGCAAAATTGATTAATTGCAAAATGAGATACTGAGTTATTCTCTGTAAGCCCCTCTCCCCTGCTATTTCAGTCAGGGATCAGAGACTGTCGCTAGTGTAACTGGATGAATTACGCTTTAGACTCGGTTGGGAATTTGAGGAGGAACACCATTTTCATTTGCCTGGTTTTGCCTTTGAGTAGGCATGAGTGTTTCAAGAATGCTTTGGCAGAATCTCCTTTGTTAGTTGGCTTACTTTATCATGGAAAAGTTTTTGGAAGTGCTTAAAAGGAAAAACGCTCCCCAAATTGTGTATTTAGGAGTGTCTGGTTTGGTTTTCAATAAATTCCAAATTAAGCCAGAATTATACACTGAAATTTCTTATATTGAAATTTTAAATATCACCACATGCATTTTTACAGTAAAAAGAGTGAGCCCATGAAGATTTTCACTCTGTTCTTTGTGTTAAATGAAGGAAATGAAATTAAATTAAATGAAAACGTAGTGCATGGCTCCAACTGACTCATACGGGGATCTCATTCCTCCTCTGCTGTTCTAGTCTATAATTGCAGTTGGAACACTGCCTTTGAAAGTCTCATCATTAAATTGCAGAAAGGAACTTAAGACAGCTCAGAAATGTGTAAAATATGTTGTGTTAGGTTTCTTTTTGACATGCAGTCCTGTCACCACTTTTTCAGTATGTAGACCCTTGTGAAAAATTATTTTCACAATTTTGCAACTTCTTGACTTGCTTCTATATGTCTGATGAAAAGTCTCAGTAAAATAAAAATACCTGTATAGAAACATATATTTACCTGGAAGAGATAAATATAGCTTTCATGCAAGCTTACATGTTACATTTTTGCTGAATATTTGTCATTTTAATGTCTCTGGAAAAGAATCGTCATCAACCAGGATATGTAACTCAACTTTGATAAGCTTCTGAGCAAAGAGTTACTCATTAAAACAAATAAAATACTTTTCCTTCAACTCATAGTTATACTCTGCTAAAACTCTGATAGGTGTTGTAATAAATGTAGGATTCAAACACATAAAATTGTGGGGGGAAAAAAAACAGCAAGGAAAATAAAAGTCAAAGTGTTTCATTACTAATACATCGATGCTTATGGCAGAAAAGAAGAAAATGGTATTCAAGGATGGTAGTGATTACATCTAGCTAGATAGATGGGGATTTGCACTCTTGTGTGAACAATACATATGAAAGAAAAGCTGCCTGATGCTTAAGCATTCAAATGGTTCAGAAGTTAAACGTCCTTAGCATGAATACTTTGAAGAATCTCCTTCACTCTCAAATCTTACCACCTTAGATTTTACAAAACATTAACTCTGGAAAAGTCCCAATTTTATTGGTTGTATTATGGTGCCGGAAGCAAGAGATTCTGTTCCCTTCCACTATCTCAAACTGTAGCAGACAAACCTGAAAGAAAAAAGAAGGAAAAAGGTTAATATGGTAGTTAAAGAATATAAAAAAGGCCACACTGCCCAGAGGCAAGAGGCAGCTGACTCTCATGCTGACAAGGCAGAGAATGTCCTACAGGAATGCACCAAACCTGGATTATAGGAAAAGTAGCAAAAGGGGAGGATCATAAAAAGCACAGATGGGCTCAGAGATCAATCCCCAGCCAGCTGATACAGTAGGAGTTACAGACTGCAGAGGGAGAGGCAGGGGAACATAGTTAAGGACACAGGATTCATAAACGAAGATACAGGGAGAGAAACATCTAGGAAGCAGATGTTTTAAAAGCATGGAGAAAAGTGGTGATAGAAAAGCAGATAGGGAGAAAAGGACACTGTAGAAAAAAAGAAAAGAAATTTATCTAAAAATAAATGAACAAAGAATACGTTAAGCTAGAGAAAATCTGTGCATTTTAACTATGTAAGGTGGGTTTTTTTCACAAGTTCCAGTGCCTCTACCTTCAAACTCACTAAGGAAAATTGGACTAAAAAGAAAAATTGCACCAAAAAAAATTGGACCAAAAAGAAAATTGGACTAAAATCGATCCATTATGAAAGATTCACATAGGTACAAGACAGCTGAAATTCTGGAATAGGACAGAATGACTAGTTACTTTACGAGTTAATTCTGAAATAGAATTTTATGCTGAAATCTTTGGCTTTTGTTAATAAACTGCAATGACAAATATTATAATTCTTCCAAAGTAACTGACGTGGCATCTACAAACAGAAGAAAGGAACGTTTCTTTTTCAAATGGCTATTTCTGTTTACTAGACTTGAGCATAACTTTCTTTTCTACTTGAAAAGTGAAATATTTCAGCAATATTTTAGCTTGGCTTTATTTTCATTACCTGGGGATTAGTTTGCAAACATTAAATTATTTCAGAATTATTTTATAATTCAAAGGGGAATTTTAAAACAGAAGAATTCAGTGAAGTATCACAGGAATGATTAAACCGGAATGATTGGAAGACATGCCTTTCTGTGTAAAAACTCAAGCATAAGGTGAAAAATGGGTAGGTAAAGAGATAATTTAATAGCAGTCTGTAGAGCATGGTCACGTTCAGGAACAAGTCTATATCATATCTCTTATCTAACATACCTATTAGTATGATCCATAGGTAGAAATCTGTTTTTTTTTTTGTTTTGTTTTGTTTTTTTAGTATGCAATACTGTTTAGAAACAACATTTTTTTGGACAGGAAGCAGGAAGCAGAAGAAGGAAGAAATGTAATATGGTATTTTCCAACTTTTCCATGGCAACAGAATCAGCAAATGACATGCAGACAATATCATAAGTTGCTCCTACAGCTGGTCTGTTTCCATGGGACAGATGCTGACTTCCTATTTCTGCAGCGAGTAATATTAAAGTAACATGTTGCCCTTGAGACAGAGGTTGAGGTTCTCGATATTGCCAAGTGAGCAAGATGCATCTACACCCTGTATGGAGAGAGATACGTGGCACTGCCAGTACTGTGCAGAGAATGGAAAAATCCAGTGAGTGGGTAGGAGAAGCAAGGGGCACTCTCATGGTTCTCCTTCCAAATTGAAGCCTGCACCTTTCAGCAGGTGGAGCCACAGCAGTACATTTTAGCATGTGTGGCTGCTTCCACATCTGGCCTTCCTGCCCTAGGGAGGCCATCTTCATGCCACATGCAATTACATAGCAAAAAAATGGTCCAAGATACCTCCAGGAAGACTCATACTCATCCTTTCCCAATATGTTTTATCCCTAGGACTGTTTTTACTTTTGGCAAGCAATTCGCAAGCCATAAAAAATGAAGGAATAGGAAGCATAGTAACTAACAATTAATACATCATTATAGGCCTGCTTCTCAAGGAGAAAGGAAGTGGGGAAAACAATGCATTTCAAAGTCAACATCAGCAGAATTTGTGGATCCTGATTTTGTGTTCTTAATATTGGCATAGAGTCAGGAGAAATTTCTGCAACTGTGAAATGCTCTCACTATCCGGTGAAAACTTCTTGTTCCGTCAGGCCCTACAGATTACTCACTTTTTTGATTTTTTTTTCAAAACAGTGGGATTCTGTCTTCTTAGACAGCACGATAAACAAGTTCAATTTTCTGCTTTGCATTTCCCAGAAACTTTTTCAATTGAGATTTAAGTATTTAATTTGAACTTCATAAAAGTTATTGAATATTAGATAAATAGCAACCACACACTAAAACATATTTGCAGAGTATTATGGATATGCGATAAGTTCATATCGGTTTCACAGTTACGAATTTATTACATCGTTTTTAATCTTTGGTGAATGCTTAATAACGAGTATTCAAATAACATATATTAACTGTCCTATTAAATCTAAATTAATTGTGGCTCAGGGAACATCAATTTAAAAGGTTACCTATTTTCTCAGCAGGTCTGATTTTGTTTCATATTTTTTCATTAAAATTAGTGTTAAAGACTCTATGTAAATTTGTTTCATTTAGAATATTGTTACTAGGTGCCTGAAATACCCAGGAATCACATTTTCATAAGCTTTTCTGCTAATAGAGATATTAAAGATTTCTCCCATTTTCTTCTAGTGCATTAGCATTACCTGGAGATAATAAAAACATTGCGTGTTTTTTACAAAGTAATCTCTATCGAGTAAAGGAATTGGCATTCAGTAGTTCATGAAAATCAGTGAGTTAAAATTTGGCTGAGGATTAGCATATTTTGAATTTACAAAATGACCAAATCAAAGAAGATATGTAAGGCATTTTTTGAAACACATTTCCTCTCTAAATGAATGAACATGACCACAGAATTGATGTAAAAGTGACTGTATCCCTTGAATTCTTCACCTTAACAAACAGAAGTTAAGATAGTGCTGGATTTAGACTTTGTCTTCTTTTGGTTGCCAAAGACTAAGATTACAGAGCAATGAGTAAGAACAGAAATGAGAGTATTTTGAGCTGAGACATTTTGTTGGAGAAAGAGACAAGATTCACCTGAATTATTGCCAGAAGAAGCTCTGGAATAATGTAGTCAAACTGTAAGAAGCCCGTTTAGACCTCAGAGAATTGAATCTGATTCAAGATCTCTAGAGAAGGATTTCCTAGTCTGAAAACATCCAGAGCTGAAGAAGTCATTGCTTTGTGTTCTGTTCCCAGTGACTATGGGAACCTGCATCTTTCCCATTACCATGATAGAATAACAAAGATTCGAAGAGACCTCTAATGCTGAACTGGTCAAACTCCAGCTCTAAGCAGGGCCAACTTCTGTGTTTGGTCAGGTCACTCAGGGCCTTGTCCAGCTCTGCCCAGGTCCTTGACCCAGTTACAGGGCAAGTTGCTACAGTCCCAAGGAATCTCCTCTATTACCCTGTACATAGTATCCGTCATTCTAACATGTACTGAAATATATGTCTATTTGTGGAATTGAAATTAAAACATTGCACAGACATTAATTAATTAAAATGTTGCCTTGCAAGACTCTCATGAGATGCACTAGAAATGTCTTAGTGAGAGTCCCAATTCCCGCAGATATCATTTTAAGTGTATTGTTTATTGAATATTTAATTCAGACAACAAATTTCCAATTGGTTGCATGTAACATTGATTTATTTTAAAGGATGTGCTCAAATACTTACAAGAGATGTACTAAATACATACATAATTTTATCCTTGTTCACCAGTTAAACCCTATATTGACTTTTATTATACTCTGCAAGGTTAAAAGTTCACATAAGTCATGGTTCTTTGAACCATGTTGTATGTTTTGTACAAAATACACTGTGTACAACAATGTATTCTTGGTACAGCAATAATATTGTTTCTCTTCTTTGGAGTTCGTTCAGTATTACAAGACTTACTGGAGTGAGTATCTCTGAGGAAGAGATACTCTTAGCAGACACTTCTTGGAGCCTCAGTCACAGCTCAAACATTTTATTTTAAATCAAATGTTATCCTTGAAAGACATTGTTTGACATCCTCAGAAGTCACTAGCAATGAGTCAAAAACCACAATATATTATCTGTGTGTTAGCAAGACTGCTAACTTCCATGTATTAATTACATATTTTGAATTGCATTTTCCACATCCTGTGCAGACCTGTTAGGTTTGCCCATTAGCTCCTGTTTTGCAATATCTTGCAGCCAGGCTGTTCTCCCAAATTTGCAACGTGGTGTTGTAGTTTTTTTCCCCACTCTGTAATACTTTGTCAGATACATCAACTAACTACCTGTAGGTGGCATTCAGGGTTACAGAGCAGGAGGGTGACAGGGATGACCTTATGCATCAAGCAAGTGGGCAGGGAATATGTGTTAGAAAGCACATTCCTGAAGCGCAGGCTAAGACCAAGCCTCTGTCTAGGTTTGTATTTGGTATACAGAATATTAAGAGAATTTGAGTTTGTATTTGCTGCAGGAATTAAATAGCGTTGGTGAATACTCTTCCACAGTTCTTTTTAGAGATCATCCTGTAGATTCTTTTCCCTGGAAGATGAGTATCAGGAAGCTGATGGCAGCCACCATTGTGAAAGAGTACAAGCGTCATTATCTTGTCCAGTCTGAAAAAACATGGAATGCTTAAAAAGAGTTGAACTGTGTTAGGTAAACATATAATACAGACAGAATCATTGCCCTTTAATTTGTAGAGAGGTTTGTGGCTGAATACAGAGCTTAAGGATAAGATCTAAAAAGTGGATGGAATTTAAGTAATAAATATCTTTGTTGATCAGTTCTCAGCTACTTAAGAGGGAGATATATTATATTACACAATGCTTTTGAAGCAGTTCCCCTTTTCTTTGTCTTGTTAAGACTTAATTTGTGTTTTTAATATAAAGCTAGAGATTACATCATTTGTGGTTCTTGCCATAATACTGGTCGTTTTTTGTTGCTGCAGCCCTAGCTCTGGTTTGGCTATACCAGTGATCTGTCATCTCAGTTGTTTCATGACCCAGAGATACTAAGCAAGCAACATAACAGTACCAATGTTTTACTTTACTGCCCCTCTCAAACTGAAGAATTACACGGTTAGGATAATATACAGGCAGTAAGAGAAGGCCTTGTGATCGAAAGATGAGAAGCCACTTCTCTATGCCAATTTGAGTAGAACTTTCTCCTTTGCTCACTGAAGTCATTTCTTGATCAAATAGTCAAGCGTTACTCACTGTTTAGTGCTTGGTCTGAAATATCACTCTATATCTTCACTTCTGGATACCAAGGGGGAATTAAAATTATATTACAATTTCAAGGATGAGAATAATCAATGAACAAAGATGAAGAAGAATTATAGGCTATTAAATTTAACTTCGACACCTAACATTTAACTGGAACAACTAGTAAAGCCAGAACAGGCAGTATGTAAACAGCTAAAAAAAATGCAGTGATAAGTCAGTAACACATTTGTAAAAAGCATAAATCAAGTGCAACCAAATTAATTGGTTGCCGTCATGGAATAAAGTGTGTATAAAGGGAACATGGCAGACACAGACTATCTTGATGTAAGACACAGATATGGGTTGCACACGACAATCACAGAACGAAACTAAAGGAGGGGATTAGATGAAACCAGCATAAAATGAATGCACAGATAAAAAAAATGAAACACTGAGAAAGTTTATGAACAGCTCAGCTGGTAGCAGCTAAAATACATTTCAGATGACCAGACATCTTAGATAACACAATTTAGATTGAGGTGTGGCAGGCCGAGGTTTTCGTAAGAGCAAAAAATAAAAATAAAAGACCATAAAATAGCAACTATTACAAGAAGCATCTAAATAAAGAAACTG
>JAVCKT010012908.1:2407-17635 GCA_032273925.1 Rhynchotus rufescens
TCCTTCACGTGTGCACACACATCCCCGTGCCGCAAGGTCCCCCGGAGCAGAGCAGGCAACTTGCCCTGCTATCCCCAAAGCCGCTCAGTAGCCTTCCTGGAGACACAGAAAATGAGGCTTCTGTAACAAGAGGCTTTTAAAATATTCTGCTTAAAAACAATCTATAGATTCTTCCCCTATTTTCTAATCCCCTTCTGCATATCCCTGAAGTCATTTCCATGCCTACGTAATTTCTAGGTCTATTGATCTTGTGCCTTCAAATTTCTGTAAGCTATTATAAGAAAGATGAGCATGTTCACACACAGAATCACACACTCCCCATACACATGTGGGGAAAAAAAATATGGGTTTGCATGCATGGAAGATCATGGCAATGCCTGAGTCTGAGTGAAAATTAACGCACACACATACACCTCCAAGTACACATATCTAGAAAGTTATAACACAATATTTTCTCAGAATGCATATGAGCAGAATAGCTGTATCTGTCACTGTGAAAAAAAAAATCCAGACATTTAAACCACAGTATGATAATGCTGAACATGTTAAAAATATAAAAGGATTCCTGGATTCTCACGATTTGCTCTACCAAAATTCAAATTTAGATTATTTTATTTTGAAAGAATCAGATTCTGTTCTCTGCTGTAGCACTAATATCATGACATCATCCTCTCTGCTACACCATGGAGTTTCCTCTAATTTATTTTCAATGTAAAACAGCCCCTCCCCTCAAAAAGAAAAAAAAATTGTCTTAGATTTTTACTAAGGCCTTTGCTCTTTAAATACATATAAATGCATTATTAAAGACAAATATTCACACACATTTATGTAAATAAACACATGCACATATAGATACAGTTCCTGGCATATCCTTCAGCATAGACGCTACCTAATCATATACAGTTGCTATGACATCATTGCAGTTCCCAGTACTCCTTGGGTTAAAAAATAAATAAATAAAAGGAAAGCAAAGAGCGTTTAAAACAAAATCTAGCTAGCTAGCTATCCACATATGCATGTGGTTTAAGGGAAGTGCCTTGTAGAACAGAATGGAGCAGGTATCTGTGTTAGCTCTGGCTATACGGTCTAGCAAAGGGAAATAACGGTGTGATAATGAGATTTAGAGAAAATAGTAAAATGGGAAGACTTGCAAACATCAGCTGACACAGAAGTAATACACAGAGACCAAAAGATTAAATAACAAAATTAGATTTTGAAAACACACACAGAGAAGAAGGTGGTAAACTATACAATCATAAAAGAAGACAGCTAAAAAAAAATGGAGAAAACAAGAGGGGTCAAGTTAGGTGTCAAGGGGTGTTTGTGTGGCCTATACTGCTACTAGGGAGATCGTGCCAAGGAGCTGAGGAGCGGAGCACCAGTGCACTGGTATTTTGGGAGTTAGGAGCCTCTACCCCAACTTCAAAAGTGGCCGGGAATGCATCACTATGAGAAAGTCACTGTGTCATGACCTTGTGTGCACTTGCCAACCTACACGACCGCTCTGCATGGCCTCGGGAGATGGGACTCACTTGGCCAAATGTGCTTGTCTCTTTTTGAGAGCATCACTGCGGACTTCCTTTGATGTCAATGAAGAGAAACAGGAACTTCTAGACTTTGATTCAGATGATCCTAAAGCGGGAGTCCAGACTAGATCAGACAAATCACGCTTTAGAAGTGGTTTAGATGCTTGTTTTCTTCCCCCTGACAAGGCCTTTTTAGGAATCCTCTGTGTTGTAAGGGAGCCCTGGCAAGGAAAGCCTGCCCGGCCCCCATCTTTCCCAGATGTTCACCTGGAGAGGGAGGAACTTGGCAGCAAAACAACTGCATAGTGCAGCCAACCATGGTCAAGCCACCTTCCTGTGCACACGTGGAGCAGATGCTCACCACTTTAGGTCAGATCCAAACTATTACCTCTCTTGAAGCTTGGTGCCACGGGCACCCTGTTCTGGCACAGTGCAAGTCACTTTTGTGGCGCAGACAAGCCCTTGGCAGATTTTCAAGGCATGTGGCATTAGTGGTCAGTCCACCACAAAGTCATTACTTCTCACGTAAGGCACTCAGATGCTAAGACCCAAATTTTAAGTATGCTTCAAGTCCTAATGCCTTTTTTTTTCCCCCTTCACATCAAGACGGCTTAAGTAGTTTTAAAGGGTGGATGTAAAACTCCTAAACCAGCTCCATATTTCTGGAAATGGTGCATCGGGTCCCTTGAGCTGCCATTTTGGTTATGTCATCACTTCAACTTGTAGGGAAATTACTTGGTAACAATATAAAAGGAAAGAAGAATAAGTCCTGCAGTGAAAGGGCCAAAGGGAATTAGAAATCTGAGTGAAAACTTAAGAGGCACAATCTTCAGCAAAGATATTAATGAACTTCAGAGGCAAAACACAAGGGAACGAGAAGTGGTGAATTCACATTTCTCGATGTCACCAAGTCAAGATGGGATGCTTTTATCCAATTTATACTTTTGTCTCTCCATTGCACTGCCTATGCTGGTTCATTCATCTCTCCTTCAGTTTCTGGAGGATGCTACATAGCACAGGGAGACATGCCCTAAAAGCCCTTTTGACCTTGGCTTTTGAGTCTACACAAATAAAAGGAAGAACAGCTCTGAAGAACAATGTGAATAGGGGAGCTGGGGAAGGGGCTGGCAGGATGGAAGGAAGAACAAACATAGATTTTTAAAAGCTTCCTATGTGAGACTAGACTAAATGACAGTTAAGGAGGTGGAGAAGTGTGGTATTTTCAAAAGCTGTAAGCCTCAAGAAGAGAGAAGAATTATTTGAAGTCCTATGTAACCCACTGTTTGGTATATACCACATGTTCCTTCTCTGTGAAGAAGGGAATGGTTCATATAATTAAGATTACTCCTTTAATTCAAAGATACATTTTCATTTTCAAAAAGTCCAAAATCATAATAAACTAGTGATACATATTGCGACAAAGTACACTGTGTGGACTGAAGGATCTTTTCCCTGTTTGTTTCTGCTGCAGTTACCCTAGTAGTTTAGGTTCATGTTGGTTCAAGGAAAAGGTATTTTCAGTTCAAATGCTGTTTCAAGTTCAATAACAAAAGCTATTATTTGGTACTGGTCTGGAGAACCAAAAAGTCTGAATCAGCTTCTATGATTAAAGAATGAATCCAAGATACATGAAACGAAGAAAGACAAAGTTAGTTTGCCTGGAACAGTTATCCCAGTAGTAAGCATTATAAGCTGAAAGAAGCACTGTGTAAATCCCTTTATTATAGATATTTAAAGCCTCTGTAACAAAATACTGAACTGAGTGAATTGCTTTCTTTGGGAGATAGGCTGGGTTTTCTCCTTTTTCATATGTTCCACATATAGTGGTAGTTTTACTTTTTGTTAGCCAATTTTCATGCTGAAGTCAAAAAAAAAAAAAAGCCAATTTTTAAAAGATTTTGCAAGAACCTCATTTGAAGAGGTATTCCTCAAAATCTCACTGTGGGCTCACTTGCTATTTTTGGCACTTAAATAGCTTTGCAAATCTGGTCACATGTGGCCTTACTTTCATTCATCTGTGCCTTCTTGACACAAAATAGTGCAACACTACAATGTGACCAAACTGACTTGTTCAAACTGAGTTAGATATATTCATGAGCCTCCCTAGAGGAAGGCCCAAATTTCAGTATGAGGATGACTTATTTCAGATTACCTTGGATTCAAGATAAGCCCAAACTATTTGAAAGAATGAAAGAAAGAAAAAGAATAACAGCATACATTATTTTGAAATACACAATAGGTTAAAATAAGTGCCTTGAAAAAAAAACCACATTTTTCAAAAATTACAATGCCACTCCAAGAACACCTTAATTCATTCAGTGTCTTTAATGACTGAACAAACATGGCTTTAGCACCTGTTGCCATCCTCCTAGTCAGAGACTTTCACAGGTGCTTTCCATTTATTCCCCATGAATTCCTCTTTTCTTCTCATGCCTGCACAGCTGGGCTTACACCTGACTTTACACTAGGAAAGATAACAAGAAATGGCCTCACTATTTTCCCTACATATTATCGTTCTTAGAAAAAGAATGTGTTTTCAATAACTTGAGTGGCATATGCAAAGTGAGTGGAAGCAAGGCTACAGACATTTTAACATACATAAAGAGTGGTTGTTTCAATCCTAGGCTAGTGTTAATTATTGCTCAGCTTCAGAGTCATCAAAAAGGCAAACACAAGCAACAGCTAAATCCCAGCACAGCTTAGTGCTGAAAGCCGTAACTCCTCAACAAAACGAAATCTCATCTGCTTGTCTGTCAAAAATAAAAATGTCGTCACAGAAAGCAGCCGGTCCCTAAGTTATTACTCTTGGAGTAGTTACACTCTATCATGGAGGAATTTCATACCCAAACCCAAACCAATATGAGACAGAACAACCCAGTAAGCCATTTCCTTCTTTTTTTTTTCTTTTTTCTTTTCTTTTTTTTTTTTTTCCCAGGCATTCTGTGATCTCTGCTGTTAGGTCTATACAGCAGCCCTTTCCTCTGTAATACAGACACAGCAAAGAAAGATTTTATTGATCATCAGTGACAACCAGGAGCATTGCATGGGCCAATTTACTCTGCTCCTCAGCTTGGCTCCATCAAGTCCTGTGCTGCCATGGCTAAGTTCCTGTAAGCAGCCAAGCTGGCCACCCTACAGCCCTGCCTGGGGAATACCAGGGAATCTGGTATACCAATCTACACCACTCCATTCTGCAGGGTGTGATGGAATTGTAACAGAGACAAATGTTGAGTTGTGAGTCCTGCACACCAACTTCAGGGCATGCACGGAGGAGAAAAGCGCATTCCAGGATCATTTCACTCTCCTCCTGGTTTCTCCACCTCTATATTACTGTCACCCTAACACTGTGGTGTGGGGGTATGGAATGGGCGGGAGGGATGGGGAAATGACCAGTGATACCAGCATGATGATGTGACAGTATGGTGTGGTTCACAATTTCCTGAGCCCTCCTTGGAGTATCTGGTGCTGCTCTGCACTTGCCCACACCACCCCATCCTTTAAAGAACAATGACAATGATGACCTGGCTCCTCCAGCGCTAGGACATGGCAGCTTCCCGCCTTCCTGTCCTCTCACCTGATCAGGCTCCTTCTTCCCAGCAAAATAGCTAGGCTAGGCTAAATCTACATGGGAGAGGGGTACCTAGGGTCTCCTGGTCACTGCCAGGAAATGGATGAGAGACGACAGAGAGATGGAGAAAGCCTTTCTATTCCTTGGCACTGCAATGTCCACTCTGCAGTGAAGTTTCTGGGTATAAAGAGCTCTCAGTGTATCAGATCTACTCTTGCCTTCAGCCTTAAGGAAATGTCAAGAGGAACTCCTAACCATGGCTAAGCTTTGCTCACGGACATATTGATCACAAGTAGGGTTCCCCAGGGATAAGTTTGGGGGCTAGACCTCTTTAATATCTCTATCGAATATCTGGATGAGGGCATTGAGTGTATACGCAGCAAATTTGCAGATGGCACCAAGCTGGGAAGAAGAGTTGATCTGCTTGAGGGTAGGAAGTCTCTGCAAAGGGATCTGGACAGGCTTGATCGATGAGCTGAGGCCAACTCAATGGGGTGATGGTCGACAGTTGGCTGAACGTGACCCAGCAGCATGCCCAGGTGACCAAGAAGGTCAACAGCCTCCTGGCTGATATCAGGAACAGTGTAGCCAGCAGGACCAGGGAAGCTGTCATCTGCCCATACTCAGCACTAGTGAGACCGCAGCTCGAATACTGTGATCAGTTTTTGGTCCCTCACTGCAAGAGGACATAGAGGTGCTGAGCATGTCCAAAGAAGGGCAATGAAGCTAGTGCAGGGCCTGGAGCACAGACCTTGCGAGGAGCGGCTGAAGGAGCTGGGATTATTCAGTCTGGAGAAGAGGAGGCTCAGGGGAGGCCTTATCAATCTTTACAGCCACCTGGAAGGAGGTTGTAGTGAGGCAGGAGCTGATCTCTTCTCCAGAATAACTGCTCATAAGACCAGAGGAACTGGCCTCAAGTTGCACCAGGGGAAGTTCAGGTTAGACATTAGGAGGAATTTCTACATGGAAAGAATGATGAAGCACTGGAACAGGCTGCCCAGGGAATTGGTGGATTCCTCATCTCTGGCAGTGTTCAAGAAATGTGTGGATGAGGCACTTAGGATATGGTTTAGAAAGCATGGTGTGAATGGGTTTATGATTGGATTCAATGATCTTGAAGGTCTTTTCCAACCATAATGATTCTATGATTGTATGATTCTAAATGTGAACTATGCCATGCACTGTCTAGGATCACAGAAGCAGGCTCCACAAACCACAGAGAAGGTTAAAGGACATGGAGGAAGTGCTTGCACTCTCTAAGTGTGAGGAGGTGCCGTGAACTGGCAGGACCCCTTGGCTTGTCCATAGCTGTAAGTTAGGGAGTTAGAACAGCAAAGATCTAGCACCAATTAAATGGTCAGGAGCACTCTAAACATACCCAGGAGGAAAAACCTGTGCAATCATTTTGGAAACATAGGCTGGATGGAAACACAGGCTTTTTTAATGCCTGCTTTAGGGCTTCAAGTCCCTTGTTTTCATGATACAAGGCACACACTAAAGAGAAAACTGCATACCCTTCAGTTTGTTAGATAGGCATGGCATAGGCTGAGGGCTGTTCCCTTGCAGTAGGACCCACAATATGAACCTCAACCTCAAATTGCTCCCCAGTCCAAAATACAGACCACAGGACTTTGGCAGATGGCTAATTTGTAGTTTGGTCTCACCATGGCCAGAATCTTGTTAGGGTTCTCCGTCTCTTTTAGTAAAATACTGCTAGATATGGGAGAATTTGATACAGTCCAGCATCAGAACCATGTGGATTGCAGTGCGCTTACAGGATAAAAAGTGCTCAATTTGCTCCATAAAATCATCAGTATTGGAAAATGAAAATTCAGTTAAAATTCCCATAGCTGCGATTATCATCACTTCATTCCAGCAGCATCAGAGCAAGTGTGCATTTAAAAAGAATTCTGCCACATCAATAGAACGACACCGTGCCTGGCCTTCATAATAATGCCCTAATATAGCATTTGTTATTTGTTCTCCAGGACCCCACTGCTAGGCAAAGGAATTCACCCCAGAGGGCAGGAAACACAGATGGAGTTTTCAGATTCCAGGACTGTGCAGGCAAGAATCCAAACCTGCTGCCCCATGCATAGAAACTGTCTTGCAGAGGAAGGCCTTGTCTGAGCACAGCTCCACAGGACACCGAGCATGTTTTTCTGGAGGTTTAAAAGCAGCACCAGGAATAACGGTGAGTTTTGTTACAATATAAATCTGGGGGCGGCTTCTTTCCAAGTGATTCTGGTGATGAGGAAAAAGAGGAAGCTTTCTGAAGATGAGCAGCCTAATCTATCCACGCTGTTATACAGCCTCTCTACTTGACATATACTGTATATTATTCAATGTGTCATGCATACCTACTGTGACATACTAGAGAAGCCAGTCTTGTTTTACTCCTGTGTGACTCCTTTCTCTGTCCTGCACCCGGTACTCACAATTCACCCATGGCTTCCCATCCTCCTGGTTCATTACCAGCTACAGCAGCCAGTGTCCTCCATCCAGTAGATGAGGTACATTACGATGAGAGCAGAGGTCAGACATAGGGGAAACATTAACGTGAAGAAGGCAGTAGGAAGCAGCAAGGGAGGAGACAGGAACCAGCCATCAAGTGACCTCGGAAATTTATGCCCATTCATGTAATGGTGGGGAAATATAGTGCTCAATGCAAGTGGTCTCCTTCAGCTTGAGGAAGAAAGAAGGAAAAAAGCATTTATTTACTCATTATAGAATACAAGGATGCTGATCTTCTCATGTGTGTTCATCTCAGTGGGGTCCAGTTAATATTTATTTTAAGGAGAATATTGTCTGCTGCAAAATACAAAGAGTAATTCTGTCGAGCTACCCTAATTTATTCATCTAGAGAGGAGGATAAAGAAGTTCATTCTCTGTTTGTTATGAAAGCTAAACTCAAGTGTGAACAATGTTCCATAGTAAATGATGGAAAGTTTGACAATCTTTTCTGTATCATATGATCGTATATTGAAAGATTCTATTGTTAAGAATAGATACAAGAGAATACAATTTCATTTGCTGTAGGAGCTGTAATTCTGAGTTTCCTCATTTTAGAGTTCTTTTCAAGTTAGGGATCTACAATTTTTCAGCCCACTTTTTGCATACTATCTCCTAGCATATCTTTTTAAGATTGAAAAAAAAAACCCAAGCAATTCTTTGTAATATTAGAAAAGCAAACGGATCTTGTCAAGGTTAGACATAGCACAAAGATAAGACTAGCATGGCCTTTCTGTTCAAGAAGAGTCCTGACTAACATTAAATGATATCAACTTCCTTCTTAAGGATGATAGCTTAAAAAGAGAGAGAGAAAATCAAAACACCGAGTCCTTAGCAAACACTAAACACAAAGAGGCAACAACCCTGCAGCATCAAGTAATCTCAAATAAACACACGACAAGCTCCAGACACCCCTGCTTAACCATTAGCCCAATGTTAAACAGAGAGCAACATGGTCATTTTTATTCTTATTTTAAGGTCAACAGTTACTAAGCCATAGCTTGAGGCACTGTGATACCCTCAAGATCTTCCAATATTTCCTGCAACCTATTCATAGGCTAAAACTGAGCCAGAAAGGAAGAGCAAAGTTGCTGAAACACATTGCTCATTTGGCATTTTTGCTTGAAAGATAGTGAAGGGTATTAATTCCTAGATGTTGGTACATCCTTTGTATGTTCAGTCATCCAAGAAGTCAAATGGTCTCCTAAGGGATGTTTAGCTACTGTGCCTGACTTAATCTTGACTAAACTGTGCCCACTGACTTTGTTTCATCAACTTTTT
The DNA here is from genome assembly GCA_032273925.1 of Rhynchotus rufescens. Classification (NCBI taxonomy): domain Eukaryota; kingdom Metazoa; phylum Chordata; class Aves; order Tinamiformes; family Tinamidae; genus Rhynchotus; species Rhynchotus rufescens. Next base: position 11,294 of record JAVCKT010012908.1, read on the forward strand.
ACCATCTCGTCAAACTCTTTCACTCCTTTATTAAATCTTCTTAACATCCGTGTACTTCAGCTTCCCAATTATCATATCACAAAATAAGAACAAAATCCTCACACATCCTTATTTAAGTCCCTTTGAGACACATCATAGTTTATTTTTCTTATTAGTCACTGCTGGATATATCCATGGTTAAAATAATATTACTCTAATTAACATACTCATTATGCAATGGATGTTTTTGAAATATCTAAAATCTGATCCTCTTTAACGTACTTTCTTATTCAGGATCACAGATATCCTTTTTTACAAAGTGCTAGGAATCACCAGTTACTTAATGTTTTGAATACAGAACAAATTTCCCTGTAAGTAGCAGACCAAACACAGCCCATTTTCTCATGGATTTATGGACATTCCTCCTCCTCCTTCTCTAAAAAAATAAACCCAGCTCATCACTTCATAACTCTGACACTGCAGCACAATATTCCCACATCTTCCTCATTTTCTTTACTTTCTTCTTTACTGTATCTTATATAATCCTTCCCCTGTCACATCCATATCCCTGAACTTTCATTGCCCATTCATTTGACTCCCACAGTTCCTACTATTTTTTTGAGTTTTTTGTTGTTGTTGTTTGTTTGTTTGTTCTTGTATCAATACATGAATAGAAGAAGCAGACTTCCCATGGATCTCTCAGAGCTAAATGTCTGTTCATCAGGCAGTCAGGTAAATACACAGACACTATTTCTGCTTCAGAAAGTATTAGTGCTGCAATCTTTTGAAGGCTGGGTGAGTATTTGCAAGAAGCATCACTGCGATATCGTTTTTTGCTACTCTTCACCCCTCTTTTTATCTCCTGAATAAAGACATTAGACTAGATGGACCTTTGGTCTACCCAACAATGGCCATTCCCAAGCTGGTCAAAAGACTGAGTAAAGACCAAGGCTGCCTGCTTTTCCCTCACCAACTTGAATCACTCTCTGTCCTCTACCCAGAGAAAAGTTCTTGAAACTCTAGAAATTGAACTGTGTTTGTGACTTGCATCTCTTTGTCAAACAGGGTTGGAATTAGTCACTGAGTTGAAAAGTTCTCATGATAGGGGCAGATCAATGTTGTGACCCAGTGGAACAATCATCATGTTGGATAGGTTTTCCTGCAGCTATAGCGCACGGTTAATACAATGTACCGTACAGGTAGAATTCAGAATCAGAGAACATGGCATTTCAGATCCAAAGGCCCTGCTAGAGTAGCTGCCTGAAAACTTGGGGAGGGTCTCCTATTTCTTCTGCAATTTCCAAGCTTCCCTTTTGCTACCATGCAGCAAAATTTAACCAAATGTTGTTCTGTCATGGCCACAAAGCAGGACACCGATAAAGCTCGAGGTGCCTGTGGTGCCAAAGAATTGCTTGGAGCTGCAGCAGTAGGAGTGCTAACAACACTCTTCTAGGCTTTCCCACTCAGCAGGAATCAGTTGCAAAGCCATGCAAGTAAATTACAGGCTTATCATTCCTCATTCAAACATCAGCATGGCCTTTCAGGAGAATCCCTGCATGGCCGGACTATACAGAAGAGGTTTGAGCTGCACTGTGCATTTGTGCTCTATTTATTGCCCCTGCTCAGTAACTTTGCTGCATGGTCTGTCCAACAGGTGCCCTTTGAATGAGAAGCTTGTGGCAGAGAGATGGCTGGAGAGCAAGGCAGTAGAAAAGAGCAGCCTAAGAAGTAATTGCCCATGGCTTATAAAGGGCAGCTAACTGATTCATCGGTGCCCTCCTCAGCAAACAATGCCATAGAAATGCCAGTTTGAAATTAGCCTTGTGGAGCAAGAAGGATTAGCTGGCAATGGTGTGCATGCTTGAAGTCTGAATATGTAATGCCTTCTCTCCCTACAGGAAGGGTATTTTGTGTGTGTGTGTTTTCCCCTCCAACTGCACGGTGCATGGTTTCAACTTAATTTACAATGTGTGCCCCTAGGCCATTTCTGCAGCCAATTCCAAATTAACAGAATTAGCAAGATTTTCATTCTTTAGCATCGGACTGGTGTCTTGGCTCCCACCCACACCCACCACTGCAGGAAGCAGGCAAGAGAAATAATGCTATAACCTACTGAAACAAGACACTTCAACAGGGAGATATAGGAACCTGAGTTGCCTCTTTTGGTAGGTCTTGCAAGGAAAACCAGCAAATCTGCCAGATCGCTGTGTTAGCATGTAGTGAGGTTAAAGAAGCATTCGTCAGAAACAGCTGCCTGGCTGCACTGCACCTCTCGCCTGTCCCATCATTCAGGGCTATGGAGACAAGCTGCAGGTTTATCTTAGTGCCCTGACAGCTGATGGGAACTTGTCATATTGCAGAAAATGGTAAATCTCAGCCGGGGAAAAGGAGGGGAAGAAAGGAGGAATCAAAAGCAATCACCTAGTGCATGCTAGTTTAATGCATGCAAACAGGTGCTAATAAAAGCAAAAACCTAGAAGACAGCAGCATAAAATGCTAGAAAAATCTAGAATTAATTCTATTTCATATTGCACCAGCTTTCTAAATTGCACGGCAGGAGATATTGCTGTTGGGTAAGTGGAAATCTGATCTGGATTTTCCCTATAACTGTCTGAAATGGAGAGTAACCTGAGCTGGCAGTATCATCCTGGTTCTCCTGAGATAGGAGTTAAGGCATAAGAGTTTTTTTCTTCAGGAATATTTTGATTCCCTTTCCAAAACCAATAACAATCTGGGGGCTGGAAATAAAAACACCACAATTTTTTGATTAGGTGTTTCTGCAGACAGTAGTTTCTATCAAGTGCATCCAGCCCCCCGCCCTGTCACAGCAGTTGTACCCACGTGTTTGAGCATGACCTTTTATTCATGCTCAATGAGGAGGAATTCATCTTCCTTTCTATTTATTTATCATGATTTTGGGCACAAGCCTTGAACCAAGTTTTCCCACAGTTCTTCTCTCCTTACTGTTCATTACAGGTTTCTCATCACATACTGCTTTTCCAACTGGGGCCACTGCTTTGTCACTTCGCCATACATATGCAGCCTTTTCCTCATCAAAGTTAACAGCAGCATCTCTTCGAGGGTGTTCTGCATCTTACCAAAGCAAGCCTAGGGGCTGTTAGTTCCTGGAGGAAGGAGACCTCCTTAAGACAACACTAGGTACAGTGCTGAGTATAGTGCTGAAGCCAGACAGATGTGCCAGCTCCTTACATTTGTTAATATAAATGCAAAAAAAAAAAGAAAAATCTCACCTGGATTTCAGTGGCAGTCTGGAACAAACTCCAGATTCAGATCCAACAAGCAAAGCATTTATGTATGTGTCAGATTTATGTGTGTGTCTTAGAACATAATGTCCCTAAAACAGAACTGGATTCACTCCTTCTCATTGACATAATGTGCCAATGAGACATCTTCTTAATGTGCCTCTGGTATCTGATTGCTTCTCATGTTTCCTCTGGCTTCATACAATGAAATACCTTTTGAACAAGCACCTTGACATCTTGGAAGCTGAGGTAAAAAACAGTCTGTGCCTGAATTGCTGAAGAAGTACAGGAGAGAAAGCAAAAGAAACCTGCCAGAATGGCTGGAAGAGAAGCTTATCTTGACTTGGCTGAGTTCACTTCGATTTCCCTCTCCAGCTTCTTTCCGTCAATCGCTGTACTAATGTATCCCCAAGGGTGCTGATCCCATAACAATATGCTACAAAGATGATTACAGTCTAAAAAAGAAAAGAAAACCCTGTCACCGTGGATGTTATGGGTTTCAGCTTTTCACATTTAATCCTTTAATTGGTCTTTCTGGCAAGAAAAAAAAAAAAAACGAGTGCTTGGCTTTTATTGCTGCATGGATGAGCCCTACTGCAAATCCCATTGGGACGAGGTTACACTCATTTGGCAGCGAGGAGATTCTTAGCAACCTCTCCAAATCCGACCTGGAGGGCTCCTTGCTGACATCACCGTTTCTGCCATGATGCCATAAGGCCTTCTAGGGAACGAAAAAGCTGCAGGAGCTCTGGCTGCTTGAAGACTTTGTGGCTAGCCCTCTCTCTGCTCCAGGATATATCAAAAGCCACATCCAAAAGCTCAGCTTGCATCCCAGGCACCAGTGAATGCACAACATGCAGCAGTGAGGCTGAAAGGGTTTTATGGTCCATGCACAAGTTTTGTAAATGTAGAGGGTGTGGGAAAGGAGGCAGAGACAGTATCATACTGAGGTATTTGGGAAGGTCTAGTCTCAGATGCCTGCCCAACTTAGTACTGTTTTATGAGCATCTCCACAGGCTCCCTGCTTGCTGTTGGGCAGAGCCAAACCAGGGCTAAGCAATCTGAGCAACAATGATTCTTTGGAAATGACAATTCTGTCTTATGGGAGGATACAACTAAGAAGCCTGGAAACCCCCAGCGAATCATGTCAATAAAATTTAATCTCCTGTGCTCCAGGACAAGAGCAATAGAAGCCTCTTTGCTTTCCAAATGAGGATCTCTTGAGGTATGAAAGGGAGAAATAACTTCATTTAGGATAAAATCAACCACAAGAGCTCTGATTCACAGTCTTATTCACTAACAACTGGTATTACTTCTATAAGAGAAGGGAGAAGACTTAAATCATTGTAGTTAGTACCCCTGCCACACAGGGATGTACTTTTCTTTCCAAGTTATGAAACTCCAGAATTCAGACCTTAAGATTTGACCCTGAAAGCCTTCCTCAAGTTACTTAATTTGTGCTGATGTAACTAATGAGGCTTCTGGATCCTTCAGCCCATCGTCATGGCATATGTGCAATGAAAAGAGGTGATTAAATGATTATCACCTATCAAGCTAAAAATAAAAGCATCGCCTATGAGGTTGGGCCCATTGTGCTTATTGCAAGGCGTGAGGTAGGATTGGTAGAGCTGTGCGTCCATCGTGGATGTCACCATGGCACACCCACGCCAACATCTCCACGGAGACACAGCACATTTCTAGCGCCTGCATCACCAACTTGTTGCCAAGGAAACAGGAAGATGCAAAAAAAAAAAAAAAGAAAGAAAAAAAGAAAAAAATCTCAATGACATTCAATTCTGAGACAGTTAAGAAACCCCTGAAAAGGAGTTTAAAAGTGCCTGAGAAGGAAATGGAAATTGGGCTTCTAATTACAGATTCTCAACCAACGCCTCTTTATTCCCCAGTTATTCTGTCTGCTCACGTCACTGTCTTCCTGCCATTCTCTGTCTACCAAGGCACGAATGCCAGACATCAGTGAAAAGAGAATCAGAAAGAGCTTTCCTGGAGCGAAGGAGGAGAAGGAGGGAGGGAGAGCGGGGGAGAAGGTTACTCAGTACAAGCAACAGAGGAAATTCCATAACTTAAGAAGGATGGTGGACAGAAGTTGCAGAAAGAGAAATGTGTGGGAGCAAGACAGGGAGTGAGTAAAGATTTCTGTGACTAGAAGATGTGTGCAGCTGGTAGGTGGGGGTGGACACATGCCTCTACATGCAGAAAAATATGTATTTCTCTATATGAAGCTTGAAAGGCATATAGCTTAATCCACACTGGATCTTCAAAACATGAATTCTGCACTCCAGTCATTGAGTTGACTTACAAATCAATCAAAAATTTTTATTGCATGATTTTTGGTCCATTATAGGACCACATTTACAGGCTTTCTCCACAACAGAAAGAAGGACTAAGAATGTCTATGCTTATTTAAACAGCAACCAACAGTTTAATGCAATCCCGAACTCCAGCAGCTCAGTCTTTAGGGAAAGGTAGTAAATAAAACGAGACTCACAATAGGATGCTGAGACTTAGCAACACTGTGAGTGCATGTAAACATAATAGAACACAGGAGGACTAGCAGATGCACTGGTTACAGAGTGCATAAGTAGATATAAAGGGCAGAATTTGTTGGATGTTTCTGTGTGGTGAAACCCTGTCACCAAGACAAGCTGTAGAGATGTTATCTAAGTGTAGCAGAACCATTATTCCAGCAGCACTGAAACCAAAGTGTCTAGATTTATACACATTATTCTAGGCATAAGAATAGAGAAGAGCATGTCCAAATGTCTGCCTACTACCCTAGGTGAGCATGGGAGACCGCGATGGCTTCATCATGTGGTAGCACCGAGTGGCAGAGATGATTAATGGTTAAGCAGCACAGCAGGTAGTACAGCTTCAGTTTGGGTTAGTGCTGAAAAAGAAAGCTCTGTCTTCACATTCATCTCTTCTGTTTTTAATATCAGACCCCTACTAATTTTAATATCATACCCCTACTACAGACTCCTTCTCTGGAGGTCTTCAAAACCCGTCTGGATGTCACCCTGTGCCACATGCTCTAGGTGTGCCTGCTTGAGCAGGAAGGTTGGACTAGATGATCTCTAGAGGT
>JAVCKT010012909.1:0-18220 GCA_032273925.1 Rhynchotus rufescens
CAAAAATAGATTAACCTAAAAAGGTCCTATTCTGAATTTTAAATTATTTGGATTAAAATACCTTCTGCTGCTATTGCATGAATTTTCAGATTATTCTGAGTATAAACAAAGACCCATATTCATCAAGGCTTTCAGACTCACATTCTTCATGACTTTCAAGTCTAAAAAAATGTGGGGTTTTTTTTTCAGATTACGTCTAAAAGTGAGTTCAGAGTCTGGATTTTTCATAAGTTGTCCTGAAAATAGTTTTCTGTTACTTAAGCCAGGAGAGCAACAGCCTAAACATCTCCGTAAAACAAAATTGGCTGTCTGTCAGATAAGCAAATCTCAAATTCTATAGCACAGGGAATCTGAATTCAGCAATGTGTCTAGTTTGAACATGAGTAGTCTCACAGACCTTATATTGTTAACCTAAACAAAATTTTTACAATTCTTCTGAAAATGACTGGAAGACCAGCTCAGATAGTGAAATACTGCTGCGGTAATCCTACTGAGACACTCACTAATAAGTAATTTTTTTGTATTTCAGGTTTTTGAATTAATGAATAATTCTAACTGCAGCTCTTAGATGATCAACCAAGCTGAAAAGCTATGGCTTACAGAAGCCAGATCTGTTTTTTAAACAAAGATGTATATCTGATTAAACACAGTATCTGAATGAAAACATATAAATCCTTTTAAGTTAATTTTATTTTTTTACAGGTAATTCTCCATCTGTTCCGCCAGTTTTGGGTTTAATTCGGCTAAGTTTGCTTTGCTGTGTCATACGACAGGAAGGGACCACCTGCATCAGCACGATCATTTCTTGCCCCCATACCAAAAGACTTCATACCCTCCCTGATGCCCCACAATAGCCTTAAGCACGTTAACCCAACAACTCAAATCTCTCAAAATAACATCCTGCAAGAAGAGAGAATATAAAACTAAGAAATGATGAGGAATTTGTGAAGTGAAAATAGCCAGCTGACCCTGGCAGTTCAGGACCTTGCCATTAAAAATGGTGAAAAAATCCTCTCATGTCCAAAACAGAGTGTTGATTTAATTCTGAATACATAAGCAAGATACACTACTGACCACAGGAGCAAGTTCTTAAAATCACTAAGAGCATATGTCCATGAAATACTCTTGTTAGCAGTGGCTAGGCTTTCTGATTGAACTGTGTTTTTTACTCTTTTGTACCATCCTAGATTGGCTGAGAGGTTACTGCAGCTGTTAAAACTGCAACACTCCCTTTCTTCAATTTAGTCTCCTAGCCTCTCTTAGGCTTCCGTGGAGACCACAGTAAACATCAGAAAAATTGCAGATTTTATCGGTACATCCTCTAAAAACACAATGCTTTTAGGGCAGATGTAAACTTCAGAACAAAAACAGATTTTTTTTTACACAAAAATTCATTCCGGACCTTTTCGTTTCATTCCAACTCCTTTAACCTTTGCTAAAATGCTGTTGTTCTAGCAGAGGTCATACCCTCTGCTAACTGATGGCTCACTTGTCCTCTAGAGAAAAGGAAAACTGTATCCTGAGAGAAGGAAAACATAACATAACCTGGAGGCCAGAGTAGCTAGAATTTCAGCAAAAATACTAGGAAAGAAGCCTGTATACAGCATCAAGGGGTTGCCCTTCCTGTTTCCTGCTTCCTCAGACCTTTTTTGAGAACTAATCATTTATCTTTACATTTGACAGTTTACTGTGTCTAGCATTTCTCTGCACTAGCCACCTGCTCACATACCTTGGAATCCCCAGGGCAAATAAAGATCATAACATTCTGCTTTAGGGTGGAACAACTTAGATGCCTTTTCCCAGAGAAGAAGTGTAAGAGAATCTAGCAAAATGAATCGCATCACTGAATTACTAACTTATTGCCTCAGATTTTCCCTTCTTTTATTGGTAGCTGTCCAATTCAGTGCCTGTATCATGATGGTGATGCAAGTAACAGCCAGTTCAGAGCACTAATGAAAACCAAAAAGATTAAATAAATTGGTACAGATCTAGACCAATCAGTAGGATAAACAGTAAAATAGGCAAAAAAAAAAAAAAAGAAAGAAAGAAAGAAAAAACAGAGATTGAAGCTTTTTTCTTTTTGATCATTAGAAAAACTTGTATGAATAATGCTGACAAGTTCAGATTTTGTAGCTATGCAGCAACACAACAGATATTTCTACAGCCTTGGCCCCTCTTTGAGTTTATTGGGTATTAGTATATGTGGTGAAATTTTTTCAAGTTTGTGTACATTTGTTTCTGCCTATGATCCCCTCAATGGGAAGAACATATGCCTGAGCTATTTTGTGTCTGAATCACTATGGCAAATAGTTATTCACTGAGTCCAACCATGTTCTGCATTGTCATGGATGTTGCACACTTGTAATGTTGTATCTAAAACCAAAACTTTGTTTTCTAAAGCCAAGCCAAATTTATTGCCAAAACTTCCAGTATGTGCAGGTCTGGATGTGTAGGTCATGTAACTTTATGCATTAGTTTGAGTACTAATGGAGATAACTGGAGCAGCAAATTTTGATCGATTCATGTTAAAATGGATTCTTTTGATGAAAACTATAAAATGCTTTGAAAGAAGACAGAGATAAAGAAATAGACATTTGAAGTGTGCTTCCTATATGAAAGCTATGTGCTATAAGAAAGGATTGAATTTTTAAGAACAATTTATTAGAGCAGATGAGTAATTTTCATCTCTAAGATATCTCTTCTCCAAATTTTGAATGATCTCTCCTACCCAGCTTCTGCTGCACTATTGCCACTGAGCTCAGGGCTTTTTCCAGGTCTTCTGCTTCAATGCTTGTCATGTTATCATTCCTAAATACAGCAGAATGCAATCTGTAAGCCTGAGGAAATTTGTAAGGACCATTTTTGAGTTCTGTTTATGAGGTCTGAATTCATTCCTTTCTTGTGAATATTAAGATCATTACTCATAGAAAAATTAATAAAAAAGTAAAATTAAAATCAAAAGTAAAAATAAAAGACTGACAAAGAAACAAACTAATGAAACCAAGATATCAGTCATTAATTTGCTCTTGAATATCCTAGGACAAGAGTAGGCCAGCTAGATAGATTAGGATCTTTGGTCAGTGATAATCAGTGCAGTGCCAGAATAGCTGATAGCCTTCAGAAATAGAAATAAATTACCTGTAAAGAAAAAGAACCTTAAGGCACATTTTTGCATACATGCTTGTAAAGTCCTAAATCAACAAATCTGTATGTTTTTCTTGAGCCTCTGGTGACAGATAATAAACCAGTGCATGAAAACACAGAAACAAAGATGAAATCTCAGAAAAAAAAAAAAAACTTCTAAAAAAAGAAAGAAGAAAGGAAAAGAGAGAATCTCCTAAATCAGGTAATTTTATAGAGTGAATTCTGTCCTTGTAGTATTACATTTTAGAAAAGATAAAATTCAAAGATAGGCAAAGCTCATTCTTTATAATCATTTCTGGCTCCTTATATGAGTATCTACATGGGCTTTCTTCAGCACCTTCAGACCATTATGTATTATTTTCAATTTTGATGCAACTGATTGTAGTAAGAGAAATATGGAAAAGTGAATTCAGTAAGGGCAAAAGAAGCAAAAACAACCTTCAGCTATGTACTTCTGATGTTACAATTGCTAAAACTACAAACTCTGAACAAGTTATCACCTTCAGAATTTAGATAATATCCACAGGGAAGTCAAAAGTCATGGAATTCCCAAACCTGTGGAAGAATTAAGCCTGTAGAATTGTGGTCTGTTTAAATGGATGAGAATATACTCATTGCCATAGAGGTGATTAATTTACATGGGCTGTACTAGATACTCAAGGGGTCCTGTTTCAGAGTGTTTGTGCAACAAGCACTTACTATTCAAACGCAGTAAGCATGTTGGAATCCAGCACAAGGGATGATCCACGCTTCTGAAAATCAGGCTTTATTTAAATCTGCATGCTGCATTTAGGATCTAGTTCTGTTCTTGGTATCATACTTATATCAAAATGATTATGGATGTAATCTATAGATGCAAGGTCTAAATTATCCTCTGTCTTAATACAGAAGGTGATTTATTTGAAATGAATCAAAGTGCATTTGAAAGTCTACAGTGTACGTTGAGTCTTAGATAAGGGGGTTTTAGTCAGGGTCAAGAATGAGGTATGTGGCTGACTTTAGTACGACACAGGCACATCTCTGATCTGGACTAAACAGCCAATCACCAAACTTAAGAACTGCTCCTTTCAGTCACAAAGAATGCATGTGTGCACAACATCACAAGGAGCTATGCAGTGACAGCAGGAATCCACAAATAGCCCACAGTTAAAAAGCAAAGAGTTCTTCAAAAGTGTCAGTTATGCAGCTGCTGCTCACTTCTTACCATTCTTGTCCTGCAGTGGGGCTACTTATGAGATGAAAATCTTCAGTCAAGGTTTCCTTCCCTGCTGTGCCAGCATCCTGCTGCCATGCTGCTCAGTAAATAAAAATGCTAAAGCTATTTCACATGAACTTCTTTCCTTCCTTTCCTGTTTAAAAACTTGTTGAAGTACAGATCCATGTTCTTACCTTTGGGCACTCAGGAAACCTGAGACAACTTGTACCAGCTGGGGATCTGATCCTGTATTTACTGTTGATGCAATTCAAAGCAAAGTCCATGTTAACAGGGCAGGCAAAAATCTGCATCTGAGTGTGATAGTTCTTACTGTATGTATGAAATATTAGTTCTACGAGTTATGTCATGGGCAGAACAGAAGTTGAATAACTGACAATATACATAAGTCAATTTGTTCCCAAATAACCAAGAATAAACTGAATGTGCTTCTCCATTGCAATAAAATGAGAGCTGGTCTTACTGTAATTTAAGACAAAGAAGGTGATTTATCTGTGCAGCCTTAGACTGGGGTTTTGCTATTGACAGGGGGTACAGCTAAATGCAGTGTTTAAGTGTTGGTGCAGGAGAGCAGGATGGAGCTTCAGGTTCTTACCTTTCTCTATGCCAAGGAAAGATGTCAATGAAAACAAATTTTAAAGGTTTTCTAATGTCACCTATGTCCTGAACTACAACCCAAATGTGTTATTCTTAAAAACACAACTCCTGTTTTCACCAGATATCCTTGAGCAAAAGTTTAAGCAAAAACAACTGTGTTCTGGACAGAGCAGTTACTATTCTATCCTCAGTGTTAACCAGGTCAGGCTTTTCTGCCCTATCAGTTGAGGTCAAATCAGAAGAAAAAAAAAAAAAGAAAAAAGTCTAAATATGTATGTCAATGGATGGAGACTTTTATCAAGTGTTTCATGCCTGGTTCTGTGCCAGATCATCCTGAGAGCTGGAGCCATACCCTGAAACAGGAAGCTTGGAAACTTCAGAGCCCCCAGCAACCTGGGAAGAAAATCAAGGGAGATAAAAGTTTCCAGATGCTGAGCTTCTGAGTCACACTAGCACTAGAGAGCTGGAGTACACCATGGACATGTGTCAATTATGTTTAAAATTGAGACAGGGTCAAATGTTTTGATGTATTGAAAGAAATTATAGATCTCTTCCCATTCCATTGGAAATTCCATTTTGCTAGGTGCTCTTCTGATCTAGGATTACTGGGGATGAAGGAGCCATGACTTTATGGGACCTTAGCATCCTGGGCTATGCCTCTATTTAGGACATAAGCACATAAAGATGTAGACTGTTGCCTAAGACACTTTCCAACTTCTTGAAAATTTTCAATGTGTTTAATGTATCTTCCAACACTAAAATCACTAAAAACATAGTTTTAGGGGACAAAGCTGACTTTCATTCAATTCAGCGTCCCTTTAGGGTTTCTTATGGATAAACATTAAACAGTTATTTTAAGATTCTTTAGGACACTGAACAAAGAAGAAGCTTGGTAATATAAATTTTAGGCAGGTGCTAATGACATGGTTTTAAACATATTATGATTTCCTCATGAAAAATGAGAAATTGTACCTTTAAAAGTCTGAGCCTAAATTCCTGCACCTTGGTTCTCATCGCTGAACCTGAATTCCTACAGCTAGGTTATTCTCAGCACTCTACTGTGCAGTTGGCACAAATCCATTTTTGTTCTCCTTGAAAATGCACAGCCCCATGCTGACTTGCATATTGTTTAGACAAGGCTAATGCTCTACCCCTCATCTGGTCTATTTAAAGAAAATCAATCAGCATTCCTCTGATGAATTTCATGAGTATCAGACATTTGCTTAGACTTGCCCATTTAATGGAATACATTCTTACTCCAAGCACTTTTTTTTTTTCTTTTTTTAAGTAATAATAAGCCAGTTATTAGTTTACAAAAAAAAAAAGGTCATAGGTGAAAGCCAATTATTGGGAAGGGAAAATATCCCTCTCAGGCAGTCACTGATTGCAGGTAGGAATTCCTTTTAAGGTTAGCAATTACCTTAAGCATCTACACTTGTACACTAACTTGGTTAGCCATGCAATAGCTAAAGAAAAGGAAACAGACACTAAAAAGGATGGAGGAAAGGAGAAGAGCAGAGGCAGTCAAAAAACCTGCCAATATAATAAATGTTACTATTTAGTATTAGGGAATAGATTGGATTAAAAATATTTTTAATTCATCTTTTCAATTTATGATGAGCTATACATGCCCTAGTTTTCCCTCCCTACGTTTGTCCATCTGTCCACCCTTTGATAGTAAAATCTATAAGTGAAGAGCTCCCTTCTTATCTGCCTGGAAACTACCTGGATTTAATTTTATCTCTAAAACCTGTGAAGTTTGGACAAAATGAATCTGTGCAGATAATTTGAGTTTCAGACCTCTTAAATGAAGGAACTAGAAACTTGCAAATTGGCTTATTGAAAAAAACAGTGAAGTGGCAGAATGTCTCTCTCTCTCTAGTTTAAGGAGTATTTGTTGGCCCGTACATGGTGTGGAATGTGCTGCATATCATACTAAACATGCATCTGTATATTACTGTTTTATCTTTACTGTGATAACTGCATGAATTTCCAAAGCAGAAGTATTTCACCTTCAACATCAGAATGATTTTATTCTTTCTATAGCTTTCATTTCCTTCCATTTTCAATTGAAAATTATAAATCAATAGCTCATGGGCCAACCTACCCCAATTACATCAAAAGAATGATTACCAGGCAATTTCTGTAATAAGGTTTCTGTGTTTTCTTGAGCAGTTCACTCTGTGGTGGTCTTTTAAAACTCTCTCATTATGCAAGCCATGCTCATACTTTTCATCTGTCTAAGACCCAGCAAGTGCAAGGAGGATTTTAGGAACAGCACTCACATGGCAGTGCACTGCGAGCTACTACAGCCTCCTGTGCAGGAGGACACCAGTGGAGTTGAACATCTAAGAGAGTCCACTCTACCTGCACCCCACTATTCCAAACACAACTCATCTGCAGTCAAGAACCAGGACAGAGCTCTCTTTGACACTGGGGATGAAGGTAAACCTCCACAGATAGAGCCATAGAGCTCCATTAGTCTAACAGCTGGAGCTGCTGTTCCTCTCACAGAGCTGCTGCTTTCACATATGCTGTGTGAAAGAGGGAAGGATCTGATAATGCATCAGCAAAAGATTTCTCATCTCTCATACCTATGTCTCCAAGGCACTTCCAGATGTTACAGCCAAGACAGGAATTCAGGCATCTATAGACATGAAGATTATTGCCTGCACTGTATGAATATTAGTGGAAGCACTGTTTAAAAAAAGGTTAAGTGCCTGTTAAACACTATTAGGCCAATAAGTGGCAGCCCACAAAAGGACAAAAGACTTGTTTACCATTGGCTGACACTCATTACAATCCAAAATCGAAGGAGTTTTAGATGGTTTTCTTTGGGGTTGTTGCCATGTGATGATCCATTTGATCTGTATGAAACAAAAATGGCACAGTCCTAAGAGGAGAGCTCAAACATCTAGAAGAGTGGTTCATTGCTTCAGGATGTTGCTGATTTCTGTCCATAGTGTGGATGTTTGAACACATTACTAGATTGTCCCTATATGTATGGCAACATAAAACATGGCAACAAAAAAGGGAAAACTGTTCTGCATTAAGAATAGGAGAAGTATACATCATGAGTATGATCATCAGAATCATACTCATGATCAGTATGATACATCAGAAGTCTGGAGTGGGTCTGACTGAGAGAAACAGATTTAATAGGAAGTATTGTTGGAGGAAAAATAGAAAAGAGAAATAGCAAAAAGTGGTACATAAAATGGAAGTAGTGAGAGGAGTAAAAGATGCAAAAAGTTCATGAAAAGAAAAGGTCAAGAAAGTTATTTGAACAGTTCACCTCCATTTTGCCCTCAGGAAGAAATATTCTCAATCAATTATTTCGTGCCCAAGAGCTTGGTGGATGCTTCAAGTCAAGGTGAAAACTACTTATATTGAGCTAAATAACACTATGATACAACTGCGGGGAAGTTTCTTCTGCACTTCAGGGAGCTATTTGCCTGCACATAGCTTGGCTTGCTTATAAATTTGATCTTACTAAGTGTAAGGGAATGATATTCATCTTATTCACCTACCAATGTATAATCCTTCTTAGCATTTTGCAAAGTGCTTTTCTTGACTGATATGTGTCATGGGGGTTACACATGTGAATTACATACTCTAGTTTTAAGTATTAGTTTTTAAATGTTTCCTTTTTCAATCAATTTTTTTCTTTTCATCTCCTCTATCCAACCTATGTCTTCCCATTTATTTTAGATGACAGTTTAATATCACCTTATACATTTGTTCTCTAGACTAGTCATAACATTAGCTAGTCAAGAAAAGAGCTTACATACAAAGCATCTGTTAAAATATTTCACTTTTCAAGAAAAAAAAATATATATATATTAGCTCTCATCCCAGCATCAGATAGAAAGCTTTCAGTTGAGCAATCACTTCATGAAGGCATTCAGGCCATTGTTTTATCTCTTAGTGACTGGAATGGCCAGAGCTGAATATAGACTAACATGAGGAAATAGCACCGACAAACAAACTGTTTTCAAGCCCTGATAAATACAATCTCTTTTAATTATCTGGTGTTGTGTTACTTCTCTGCACAGGGCAGATATTTTCCAGATATAAGGATATATTTTTTTCATCCTCATTTCAACAGCAAATTTAAAACACTTGATAAAAATTTGTAAAGTTTCCTTCCAATATGAGTTACCTGCTGCTTTGACTTGTATTTGTCACCTTTCTGTCTTCTTATCTCTTTTTCCGCTTCCCAATTTCCTCTGAAATTCTAGTTTAGACATTAGTAACACTGACACCGCTGTCATGCAATAGTTAATTACAATCAAGCAAAGAAGATGACAGCTGCTTTAGCAGAGTGGTTCTAACACGGTTTATTTTAATTAAGGAGGGAGCACCAGGAGTATATCTCTTGAAAAAGAGGAAGAGAAAAAAATAGGAAATGCATTCTGGAGAGAAAGATTAAATCAGTGGAATCTGAAAGGAAGATTAGTTGTGAAAACAAATATGCTTCATCAGGAAGTACTTTCCACTGTAGTAGATGCAACCTGAGACAGAAAATATGCAGAAAGACAAAGTCTTTGTCCAGGTAGCCTTAGGAGTGTCCTCAGCAAATCAACCAGCAGAAGGTGAGAGAAACCTCTTTGACTAAATTGAGTAAACATGTTCTTTTCTTTCATTTCTTGGCCCATGCCTTTTATAAACACTGGCAGCTGTATTATCAATTCTATGCAAGAAAATCCATTCTTTCTACTCACTTCCCCACCGTTTTACCTGAATGTGGCTTCAATTAAGAGCCATTTCGGTTAGTGGTAAAGCATTCCTCACCCGGGGGAAGGGTGAGGGGGGAAGGGCAAGAAGGTAGGTGCACAACTCTACAAATAATAGGACAACTTAACTTAATATCTTGCTCTCCCAGCACATTCCCCATCCTCGTCAGTCAGTCAAGGAGGGACCTTCAGAACCATAGACCAGGTAAGACCTGGTCTCATCAGAGGGGGAGAGGGAACAACCCAGAGATGTGTGCGAGGCGTGAAAGAATATGGCAGAATGAAGACAGCTCTATGTCACACCTCCGCCACCTAAAATGGTGCATCCAGCACTACTATTAATCCCCTAAATTGCTATTTAAGCACTAAAGAAGACAGGCTTCAATGAGAGTTTGAGCATTCCAATTCAGAACAGAGTCCTCCCTGTCTGTATCACCTTAGGAAATTACCCAGGATCCCAGACATGTACCAGAGCAATTATAGTCTTTCTTGTTACCAAAAACAGTCACGTATATTCAGTGGGAGCACAGAGGGCTATAAGGAATAGCTATAAAGGATTTGGTGTTTTTAGAGAAGTAAGTGTAAGTAGTTTGTTAGGCAGCGTTCTACACAGACTGGTGTTTCACATATACGGAAGGGATCGGGTGCCCCAAATATATCTCTTCTTGCTAACTTGATTCACAGATGTAATTAAAGCTACTACCTCTCCCTTCAAGCCTGTGAGCACATGCATCCTGAGACCATCGTAGTTCCTGAAATGCTGTACTTTTTACCTGCCTACAAATAGACAAAGAATTGATATTCCTTGAGATTCGGACAGAGAATAACTACATTTTTAGGTGGACATATGTGTTTTGCTTTGATTCCAATTTGAACATTAAACTTGGTTGTTTTAAAGAATCGCCAGGGAGAAGAAATTTCTGTTCTCCATGCAGCTCTGGCAAACATGCCTCACACGGCCGTCCTGCTTTGAACCACAGCCTTCCCAGGCCATGGGTTCAAAGCATCCAGGTGCCCAAGCACCCATCTGTTCTCTGAGGTGCCAGAAATCCAGACAGGGAAGCTGGAAGGTGTCTGATAGAGTCCAACCTGGAGTTTGTGGAATCACTGCCAAAACTGGACAGAATGCCAGCTTAGGTTTCAACAAAAACCCATTTTATTCTAAACTAAATCTCTTTTTTTCTCATTGTTCCTGTTGAGGTTGTATTATAAATACTGGATAAAAATAAATCTGTACAATACGTTAGGGTAATGCTCTGAGGTGAAACATCTGGAAATATGTATTTTATCAGTGCAGTCTATGTCAGACAAGTTAATGTTGATATTTCAAGTGTTCCTACCCTTATTTCCAAGACCTGGATCATGTTATGGGAATTGCATTGCTCATGGCAAAATGACTGATATGAAACTGCAGGAATTTTAAGCCCTTGAGGGTTAATGGTATGCTATAGTAATCTGATGCAGGGCTGAACTTCATGCTGATTAAGCACAGTGGCCATCTTAAAATGATTTCCAGAAAACATACAACTTCTAAAATGCTTTTTGATACAAAACCTTTGTGAAAGGCGAACAGACTGTGATTCTGGCAAGAATTAATAGTGAATTAGTAGGTGCATTAACAAAAGCACCTAGTCCTTTTTTCCCTCTTGCTGGACATCTCTAACATAGATGAATCACTGCTAGGCTGCTTTTTTTTCTGACAATATAAAGAGGAACTAGCTTCAAATTATTTTGCCTTTCGTTGTTACTCTCCCTGCTTTCTCCTTTTTCAGGGTAGACTGATTATTGCTGATGTTATGACATGGCACACAGGACACACAGAAAAATGTTTTTGCAGTGCAATTTCTTTTCAAGGCACAGTGATGTTTTTCTGGGGAGCAGAGACCTTTCCAGTGAGCAGCATTACCTCACATCTTGGCCATGATTCCGATACTACTGTACATGCAACATGTCTTGAAATTCGGTGAATACAGAAGCAAACAAAAACCTCAGTAAGACCCACAGGGAATGAGTTAAATGACCCAAGCAATATATATCAGCCTAGGAAGATACACTTTATACTGTAGTGAATGTGCAGCTAATGTGTCCACTAAGCAGAACAAGTTTTTCTCCTACTAATCTGATGGCTTACTCCTGAAGAACACTTTATGACTACGTATTTCAAACCTTGATCGGTGGGAAATCCTGAGTCTTGGCACAAACATAAACAGTGACAATAAATTAGACACAGAGTGTAACTTTTCAGGATCCCAGGGTCTGTCTAAATTTACTGGCTGTTTGTTGAGGCTTTGTGACTAATGGTAGCATAAAATATTTTAGTCAACCAGCAAAGGGAGGACTCAGAATGATTGAGAAGTACTGAAAACCAGCTGCTCTGATTAACGGTGGGTAAATTACTGTTAATGCTTGTAATAAATGTCATTAGCAGTAATTCACTGAATAGCAGCTCTATAGGCTCAGATGATGTCAAATTTTAGCGAGAACTGACTAATCTTGGCAAGGTCCAAACTTCACTTTGCTTCCCAATGGCTGCCTGAAGATACTGGAGGGTGAAGCGGGATGTGCACAGTCACATCTTGCAAAAGATTGGAATGGCTTTTTTATCACCTATTACTCTTCCCTTCAGCTGGAATGACACATGCAATATATTTATATTTGAAAGCAAGCAAAGTTCCTCTACTGCTTCCAGTGAGGGAAATTGCCGTAAGCCCTCGGGACCTGGCACTGCAGCAAACTCCATTGCTGTGCTCTAAATCTGACCCTTCAGAGGAAAAATCTTTTGGATCTTATAAGCATTTTTTTTTTATCTTCCTTTGCTCCAGTCTACAGTTATTACATGACATTTTCACTGGAACTTCATGTATTAGTTTCAAATACCACCACACTATCCAGCTATCATTAAGGATCATACTGTTTCATGGTACTAAGATTATCTTAGCCATTATCTTCTCCCATGCATAAAAATTCAGGATGAATTCTCTAAAGCTGCATTCCTTTAAATTTTTGGTGCTGAATTTCCATTATAGATTTTGCTTCCCTGCATGCCTTATCCTGAGCATTTCTTGCACATTTTGTCAAATGATTTGATATCATTATTTTTTGTTCCTTTCAAATAGACGTGTACCCAAGTCTGCTATAGTTGCTTTTTGAATGACTTCAGATTCAATGAGAGATTTTCACATTTCCAAGACTTGCATAAACATTTTCATTCAGGGACAAAACCTGGTCCAAAAGGAGGATATGGCCATATATATTTTCCCCATGGTGAAATGAATGATAGCTTAGTCAGCTTAACAAACTGCTTGCTGTTCATGGCACACACAGCCAGAAATTTCCACTGCCCTAGCTTTGGTTAAGCAGCACATGAAATGGGTCATTTTCAGCCAATTATTTCTAAAAATATCAGAATATTGTTCTTTCAGAATATTCAGGTCTTGAACAAGTCCAAGATGCTATCTAAAATTTCAGGATAATACTAAGGGGTAATCTGGAAGTGGGAGGAGGGATGTTTCACAAAAGTGAGATACAAGAGTAGATGCTGGCAGCAATCTGAGCAGAAATATTGAAACGAGAATGGAGAGTGCTTAAAGAAACACATGTGATATTGAAAAAATAACAGTCATTATTTGAACCTATTAAACACATATTCCAACAAAAGTAAGATGGCATTTTATTCCCAGACTGGTAGCAATGTCTTCACTCATGCTCATCATATTTCCTATTTTCATTAGAGGAAAACCATTCTGCATGCAATTCATTACAAATAAAACTTCAGGCTCCTAAAATATGCTCATCTCACTGGAAGTTACTGCTATACAGTTTACTCTAAATATGCTACAAGTGGAATAAATACACTACATTGTTAATTTGATAGTTTGTCATGTGATGTGATGCATTTTTAATAACATTTTTTCATTAAATTATACTCCATTTATTTGAAGTAAGTTTGCAAATATGTGATGACTGATCTTCTTTTCAGAGTTGAATTACAAAAAAAAAGAAAAAAGTTTAAACAGATTTTTTTATAGGTCTCAAAATGAGATTTTGAAATTATGAGTGCCATTCCAGCTTGTCTTGCCTCTACACCCTAATTTTTCATCTTTTAGAGAAACGTTCATATCTCTCACATGCCTACATAACCTCCTGCCCTCATCTTCCTTATCCACCCTAGGCCATTCCGTGCAATTCCCTCCTTCCTGAGACAGCCTTATAATCTGTCTGTCTCACATTGCTCTACTCTTCCCCGCCTCAGAATAGTCCTTCACAGGGATTTCCTGCCTTTGTACATTCTCAGCCAAGAAAGGCCATTTTGTGAATAGTCAAATCTGTTCCAGTTCCCAGAAATTTTGAAAAGCACTTTTGGACTCACTTGGATTTAGTCACAGTTT
The DNA here is from genome assembly GCA_032273925.1 of Rhynchotus rufescens. Lineage (NCBI taxonomy): Eukaryota > Metazoa > Chordata > Aves > Tinamiformes > Tinamidae > Rhynchotus > Rhynchotus rufescens. Next base: position 14,079 of record JAVCKT010012909.1, read on the forward strand.
GTTAGAAACCTGACTCTGTCCCTGGAAAACTATATTTCATATATCTAATTCCAATCTTAATTATATAATTAATTATATAATTATATAGATGCACACTCAATGATCCTGTGGACAAAAACCTGCATGGCTTACTGGCTATGTCCACAACATATTAACATTGTATTAACCAAAGTCACTTCCTATTTCAATGTTCAGTTGTGACCAGAAGTTGACAACAAAGCTTATAACAAAGATTTCACTGGGAGAAAAAATGTCTAAGGATTGCTGTTGAGTTTCTGAAATCCCTTAAGCAAATGTGAGGTAATAGTTTCATACAGTATGAGTGGAGTTGCCACGTATGGCTACATGACCACAACAACATCTCATGATCCAAATAGGGTTTTGTAGTGGCAGGACATTAGTTAGATGTGTGAAGTTAGGGTAGAAAAATCCAACCTTCACTCTTAACTGCTTCTGTTTCCAGTAAAGCCGTACCCTATATAAGCCAAACAGCACAACTCTTTCATGTTGCTTCAGTTATCACTTAGATATAATCTCTGGTTTATTGACTGTCCCTCCTCCCCAAGAAATTTTTAACTTTGCATGTTTGGAGCACTAAATGAATCTGGTTTGGATCCTTTAAATACATAGGGTAAAAAGCTCTATCATAGATGTAAGGTATCACATGCATCTTTCTGGGGGATTTTGTAAACTCGAACCAGATCCGTTCTCAGGAGGATTTTCGGTTAGAATAGTTAAAAAGCTTTGTTTGGTATTACTTGATCCCTTCTGTAAGTGAACTTTTAGTGGAATAAGATGGGAGACAGCTGAATAGAAGGCATAAAGTTTACAGCACCTGCTTTCAGCTGTTCATGAACTTTCATTTAGGAGCATGTTAATACAGCTATTAAAATAAGCTCCTAAATGGGTCAGTAAAATTTTATAATGCATCATTTAACATAAAACTTTTTCTAGGATTTTTTCCTCCAGGAAAATAATGGAGAGGAAGTAGTTACTTACCTAATATGAGTTCTGAATGTCAGTAAATTAAAGAACTAGCATCTTCACTTCAAAGATCTTCTCAGTAATTATAATCAGCAGTACTTGAAAGTTAAGATTTGAGGGTTGTTTGTTTACAATTTAAGTGAAAACAGAGTTTTGAAATTATGCATTCCCATGCATTTGTTGGGCAGGAGAACAAAAGTAATTTCATAGGCCAGGAAATGGATTTGTTGTATATAATGGTTTAGCTGAATGAAGTTAAAATTAGGGCTTTCACTCTTCAATGCACTAAGTATTCTGTGTCCAGTCACTATTAAAACCAGATATAAAATGGCACTGCTGTCAGCATGTATTCTGATCAGGTACACAAATTATTAATTAATTCAAGGTACTTGTCCTCTGATCCTATCAACACTTACATGTTTATTTACTATTGCAAGGAGTGGGCAGAGTTCAATAGGTAACACGAACTCAGATGCAGGTATTTCCAAAACTGAAAGCCAGAAGCATTTTAAAGAATACAGTGTCCTGTAAGACCTCACAGCTTCTCTTGAAAATAGCTACTTTAAAAAGACATACTTTTCAGCTTATTTGCCTGAAAAGTAAAGCTACAAGGAAATTAGCAGCAATAATGTAATCCTTTAATATGCTTCACTCATTGTGCCAAAAAATGCAGGTGACAGTCTTGCCCCTCAGACAGCACTCATAGTAATGTAAATACAAAAGACACACCCAAAAAGAGAGGTGAAGCATTAATATGCAAATGCTACTTATCTCTCATGTACAGGCACCATGGCCTTTTATTTCATGCTCTGCTAATACAAATCTGCATTTCAAAGAAACTAGTAAAACTTCATAAAACACAGCATTCGCCTTATTTAAAATCAGCTCCTTTGCCTTTTTAGTTTCAAAATCTATTAAAATTGCATAGAATGACCTCTTAGAAAGAGAGCAATTACTTGCAAAAGCAACTTACATAGTTGTACACACTTCAGAAAAGTGTAACTTTTTCTGACAAAAATGCATTTATCATATTAAAATAGCTATTATCAGATAACCTATCATGGGCTTCTTAATAAGAAACGAATGCTAGGAAGAATTTCTCTTGCTTTTTGGTAACAGCTGGTTTTAGAGTAGATGGCATAAATGTGACTTCCCAGACTTTGGTATGAACATTCATCTTTCCTTTTGCAAAAGCAAGTCTAGGCCAGCCACAGCACTTGGTAATCTTGCCAATAGAAACAGCAGTGGGAAAAACAAAGTGTTAATCTGAACAGTGTTGATTCCCGTCTTTAGAAATCAAAACCTTTAACCTGTTCATATGATATCCCAGGAGGTAGATTGATCTTGAGAGAAATGAATGAGCAGTTTCACTTGACACTGAAAGCTAAATCTCATCCCCCTGATTTTTCATTCTGTTTTCACTGTGCTCTGGGTAGTCATTTGCATGCTTCTGAAGCGGGGACAAAATATTACTGAATTAAACTTCCCCATTCACTTACACTATTTGCCCTTTCTTTCATCAATTTTATAAAAGTAGAATTGTCTGCATGAGAGACCTTTTATACTGGTATGCGGGTGGATATTTTTGGGCTGTCTATAGCTTCTCTATGAGTTTCTACATCTGTTTGCTGGACCTTGTCATGTCCCCTCTTCCAGAAAATAAAACTCATTGGAGGTGGTTTGCAATCCTTGGTCACTTCACATTGCTTCAGAGGTTTTGCAATTTTCTCACCTAAGAAAGGGACATAGCTTTTTTGACATCTATTTGAGATGGATTTTCTGCCTGCTTTGAAGACTGCTTTGGAGAACTGAGCATAAGCTATGTGAACATAACACCATAGGCACACTATGCATTTGTTGATTAGTTCTAAAGTATATTTTCTACTAATTTTCTGACGTTCAGCTACACTCTGAAGATGACTGTGGTCCAAATAGATCATTGCTTCTCTCTCAATCAAAACAATGCTGACTGGTCAGAAAGTTTCTCCAAGTGGAGTTGGAAACTGGTGATGGCCAACCCTTACTGAGATGATTCACCAAGCAAATAGGCCTGCTTCCATGATCATGGCAAAACAGGGTCAGCAACAGCACATATAGGATGCTACAAATGTGATCAGGCTGCAAGATTTAACCCTTGGATCAGCACTAGCTCCCAAGCTATGTGCAAAAGATGCTATCCCAGGTGCATTAAGACTGCTGTGTGTGGAGGAATTTCTTGCAGAAAGTGGACATATGAGCAATCTAGCCTTTATGGACAATGTAAAATTGGTTGACGTCTACACCTAAGTAAAAGGTTAAAACCAGACAAGAATGTGGTCTTCAATATAGAAGTAAGAAGTGAAGTAAACAACTCCTGGATGCCTGATAAGGAAAGAAGTGAAGCAAACAACTCCTGGACATCTGATAAGGAACTTTGAAGGAGGATTAACGCAAGTTGAATTCACATGAACAGCTGCAGCCGCCCAATAAGACTGTTAGCTTGTGTGTGTGTGCTGTCATTACTCCAATGAGAAGCTTCTGAGTAGCACGTGGGCATGGCAATTTAGTATATTAAGAGCTATCACGGCTTTAATAAATGGCATTTACTTGATCACATTGATTGTGTAGTGGTGTCCATTTGTCCTCTGCAACAGCTATGCATGGTCATGGCTGGAGTGTCAGAATTGTTGCCAACTGGCATACTGCCCTGTTGACAAAAATTGAAACGGTACTACCTGGAAAGGTTATTATAGAAACAATATTTTAGACAGACATTTCCATGTCCAGACATTCCAGCAAGGATAGTCAATAAACTGAGCAAACGCAAATTATGGATGAATGTATTCCTGTACAAATCTGTTCTTGTTCCTGCTTTTATAAATTGTTATCAAGATGCTGCCCCCAGTAATCTTTAGGCTTTTGAAGTAAAGATATGGCATCTAGAGAGACTTGGAAAAAAACTTTTCGCCTTGCACTAGGACACACAGCCACCAGAAAACTAAAAAACCCCACAGTGGCATGGTAAGTGTCACCATGTTTCCATCTTTGTCCTACTAGACATTCTTCCTGAATGGGTTACAACAGGCACAAGCTCCAAGTCAGGACATCAAGATGTGATTCTAGAGTGTGTAGCTTCCCAAAACACTTTCATCTTGAGCCATCTCAGAACATTAAAATCA
>JAVCKT010012909.1:36639-55887 GCA_032273925.1 Rhynchotus rufescens
AAAACACTTTATAGTCAAAACCCAAGATATATTCAAATCAAAGAATTTATTTAGTTTGTGCAGACTTATAGTTCTATAATGCTAAGTATCATTACATCAAAATATCAGGTGTTTACCAGGCTTCTAAATACTTACTTCCAAAGAAGAAGCACATACATTGTGCATTATTCAACATTTTTTTTTAGCAAGATGATTCTTCTCAGCCAGGATATATTACAGCAGGATGAATACAAGGATCAAATTCTACTATCAGAAAGAAAGGAATTTTAATGTAACAACCAAAAAGAATGACTATGGGTATGTGAAGCATTTGTTTGCAAGATACAATGATGTTTTAAGTACATACCTAGTGCCTTCTCCACATGCTGAGTAACCAGGCTAATTAAAAAGCCCATACAGCTCTTGTTAAAATCTGTTCAAATTTTTGGAGCACCTGTTATAACAGAATGCCCACAGACTTGATAGTTTAGAGCCAAGACACCTGCTACCTTATGTCTCACAGTATGTTCAGTTTTATACAGATAGCAAAAAAAAAAAAAAATCCACTTTTTGACATTTAACAATCTCATAAATGATAAGAAATAAATTGCAAAATTTCATAATTTAACCCTTCACTATCACTTCTCTTTGCCCTACCTATAGCTTTTCACAAACAGGCAACACAATGCGTACTTTGGGGACTATTAATTCCTTTGTTGTTTAATTAATTGTATTTTACAACACTGATTAAAGTGCATAATTCTTCCTCTGCTTTTTCCACAAATTTTGGAAATATGTCTAGTGCATAAATAAATACTGGAAGGAAATCTGGAAGAGGGAAGGATTTTGATACCTGCACTGAAGTCCAGCAAGTCTGTATTTCTGCATCCTTAACTGGGTTCTTCTCTGCTATTTATCAATAACTAAAACACACTGATGAAACAACTACATTTTATTCCAAAACTTTATTTTAAATATGAATAGGCAACATTAATAAAAATGCATCTCAATGTAAATTTGTTGATAAATATACATAGTCACTGATCTCACTGCAAGAGACACATACCAAGAAAGAGAATGAGTTATTAATAAGGAGCTATCAATAGGTGTAAGGGAGGGTAAAAGAAGAAAAAGGTTAAAAAAAAATCATTAGCGCAACAGTAACTTAGTGACAGTGGCTCAAATCTTGTAAACACTTTTACTCACGGCTGATTTTTACAAGTACATCAGTATGTTCTAGGAATATCTGCAGGATCAAGGCAGTCACCTGTTGTGATTAGTCCCTGATTCATACCAGAGTCATTGCATATAACTGATCTCGTTTGCACTAGGATTTCATCTCACATTTCTAAAGAGACTGGTAGCCACTATTAATGATTCTACTGGAATTTACAATATTGAAAAACACTGGGAACTCACCACTGGTTTAGGTGAAGAGATTCACAGGAATATGCTGAAGTTAGCTTAGTCTGGTGTTCTGCATCTCACATCTATAAAAATACAGATATATACTTATTCATATGATAATACTTTAGGTACACTGATGAACAGAAACATAAACCTCTCAGGTACGGAACTAAATTATCTTACATAAATGCTTGTGACCTCCCACACTGAGTATCCGAGCAGACACCAAAGGTTAGATGAGCTACTCACATGCCAGAACACCTATAACTTTGCAGAAGATGAGAAAAAAAAATCATGACAAGAACTTTGTACACCTTTGTGCTTTTAGCTAACATTTCTACTGCTCTAAAAATAATAATGAATGGAAACCTACATCTCAAGTGGCAAACAATATGCAAAGACAAAAGAGTGGAATGTGAAGATATTATTATAAAAAATAGCATCAGCACAGTTCTACAGGTAGATATAATCCATCCACAAAGCTGTATAGCTACTGCATAATGAGTATAATGATGCGAATCACAACCTAATGTTTAAAAAAAATTTAAATATCTCTTTATATATCTGATCTTCTTTTTACATAGCCATAGAAGTGGATATGCTGATGTTTGCAAGAGAGCTCATTTCCATTTAGAAGTGATTTCAATTTAAGCTAGGAAACTGGTATAAGATATTAAAAGTTCTTGCAAGTTCTGGAAAGCGTTAGTTTTAGCGATGGCATTTTTTCCATACTCTGCCTATTGATTTGCCTTTGAGATGGAAAGCAACATGAAAGCAGGTGATAAGCCTTTGTTAATGCCTCTAGGATGAAATGCTGGAGCTGCAGACTACTGTTGATAAACAGATTTTGAATTAATTAGTTCTGCATAATTATCTGAGTTACCAAGTCTTAGAAGTGAATGCAACTGGTCTGCATATATTTGTTTATACACTTCTTGCCAGCCACGAAAAATGTCTTTATTTTCTAAAAGATCATCAATTTCAAAAGCTAATTTTAAACAAGGTAATAATAAAATATTCTTCTACTGTAAGATGGCATATGGCAGAAAAAAATATTAATTGCAGTTATTTTTGCTGAATTCAAGAGATACATAGGAAAGCTCTGCAAAATTCAGGTCAATACACTGGCAAAGGGAAAGATCAGCTTTGTGTTGGTATATTTTTTCAGTATATGCAGTAAAGTCTCTTTGCCTTTGGGCCTTCTCATTGATAAACCAGTTAACACAGACTACAAAATACACATAAATTAAGAGACAGTCGCTGTATACTTGCCTGTGCCTTCTCAAAAGTCACTGATTTGAACCTACCACACTAAAGTGACTTCAAACTGTTAAAGCATCACAGTTACATGCTTCATAATATAGCTTTGAACTATTAGGTACTTGGGGATATTTTAGATTTTTTTATTTTCTGCTAAAATTTGAGTTCAAGGCTAAGGAGGACTCTGTTGCCAAATCTTTGAAGGTTGCTAATGTATAAAAACAGAACAAAAAGTCACCTTCTTTAATTTTAATCTCTATATTAAATTAAGAATCTTTTTTTTTTTTTTGTCAAAGACATAAGGAGTTGAGAAAAAAATATTAAAAAAAACTTGTGTTTCTTCATCATGCTCTTTGATTTTTGCTGGAGAAAGTTTTACAAAATTTGCTTACTTGGTCACACTATTCAATGACATCCTCTCTCTCTGACCAAAATGTTGTACTACAACTAAAAATCCCTTCCAATGTCATTCCCAAATTCTTCAATTGCTTTAGGGCTTGAGCAAAGATAAGATTGGCATTCATTAGGTAACACAAACTTTTGGGATTGAGGCTCTGAAGGGCAGTAATACATGCAAGTCTGGTCACATTTTCCTTTGGAGTTTATTGTATGCTGAGTTCTTGCATCATTTATATTCATAGTAGCGACAGGACACATGAAGTTCTGACAGATATAAGAAACATTACATTATTTTTAATATTTCTTTTGAAAGTGTATGTTATAATATACAGAATCTACATGTGCAGCTTTAGCAATCTTAAATATTTGAAGAAGCAAAGAATAATAGCCAGAAAAAAAATAGTAAACTCTGAACTTCTTCAAAGGTCCAAGACTTCACAAAGAGTTTTACCAATATCCTAATTTTCCATTTATTGTACATAAGCAAATGACTGCACCTGAAAAGGAGGCCCCCAAATTAGGTGGCCACCAACTACCCAGTGCAGCAATTACTGCATATCAAAAACAGGGAGGCAGGATTACTTGCAACCCTTAAATCAGTGCAAAGAACAAACTGCGTGCTTGTTCACTGAACATCTGGGAGAGGCATTACACCCACTAAGTAAGAAACAGAGTAAGATGTACAGCAACTTCCAGACTTTTTCCTACTCTCAAACTTCCCATTCTTCTAACCTCATCATCTCTTATTAATTCATTAATTATCTATTAAACCAATATTTTTCTCCTGTTTTTCATGATTATATTTGATGTTATATTTGAACTAAGAGCACCATAAGAAAGAGCTGGGAGCAGCCATTGCAAAGAAAGTGCCCTCACTGCAGCCCAGAGCACTCGCTTGAGGCAAACCCATCCCTTTGTGGGGATGCAAAGGCACGTCCTTGTCACCACCGGGACACCAAAACAGCATCAGCACAGAGTTAGTTGCTTTCTCAGCTAAACAAATTGATATCTAGAGTAAATTGTTTTCAACGATTTAAGTCTGCTGAAATAGAGCTTTTCAAGGACTTTTATATTTTTGTGTCATTAAAGCTACTTCAGTTTCCTTAAAGAGCAGAGACAAGTGCCAGGTCCCTGATTCAGTTACATATGTCCAAGCTTGCTATGGTAACTTGACAGTATAGGACTGACCTTTCCCAGGATATTTTTCCCCTCTTCCAAAAAATCCACACATAATTTCCCAGCTTTACTTGCAGGACATAGTGGATTTTCCCAGTCTTCAGTGGAAACTATTAGGACACTATGATCCTTCCTAGCTCTTTCAAGTAGCAGACTAGATTTGCACCTTAGACAGGTAATAGTGTCAGGCATTTGATAAGATAAATACATTCTACACTCCAGCACCTGGACCTTCTGTTAAAGAAATTTCTTTGTGCAATTGAGAAAATTAAAACCAACCTACTCAAGTACAGTATTTATGCGGCATACCAGCAAGTGCAATCCAATTTCAACTCTTTCACAGAAAATTTGCACATTATAATTATAAATTTAATATATATTTTCCAATATAAAGCATCTCCTAACACAGCATATTCTTAGATACTTGTTTTGTATTTTTATTTGCTTTGCACATTTAGAATGTATGCAACACTGTGGTCTCCTGCACCATATCTGAAAACCAGTTAAATACTCTTGTCAAAAAAAACTACAAATAGTCATAGGATACATATGGACATCAGTTAATGAGAAGAAATTCTTAAATTAGCCTTTCTAGGAGCTAAAGGTATATCACGGTTAGAAAGAAGATGAGTTAATTAAGTATTAAATTAATGAAATGGCAATTTTTACTTCGTAGTTCAATTTATATCTTATTTTGAAATATAGCTCTTTCCAATTTCCTCAAGTCGGGCTTCAGAAGTGTTATTAGCTTGAAGTGGCTAATATTTTGTCATATGCTCTCTGAGGTGCTTCAAGTGGTTGTATTGTAATTATATGTTGGCTTGATAAGAATTCGTTATCCATTTGTCAGACTCAATAAGCATTTTATAATAAAAGATATATCAGAATGTACTCATTTATTGTCTTAAAATGTAAATACAAGGGATTATTTGCCCAGATCCACAAAACAATTTCAGCACTTAGTATATAACGTGCCTACCGGCAGTTGGGGGCCTCTTGACTCCTGGATTGGATTTCTTATGCATCGAAGACCATGTATGAGAGTGAGAGTAAACCAAAGCTGGACCAAAACTGTGAACCAAAACTGGAGAAAGGGAAAGTAAGTCAAAGCAAAGAAAGGTCAAGGAGAAACGTAAGGCCCCATTTGGGCACTAGAGGGTCCACATGCATTGATCCAAACTGAAAAAGCAAAAAGGCAGAGATGAGGCAGGTCAACAAGAAAAGCTGATGGGGAGCAGCAGGCAGACATGGAATGATCTGGACCATGTGCTCACTAGTCGGAATCAGGCCTAACAGGCAAGCAGTGATTCCCGGATCAGGACTAAAGATAAATCAGCGATGAAGGCAAGATGGTGGGACTGCATCTCCAGGAGCATTTGCTTAGACACCAGCTTTGTTTCTGCCCGGTGGTTGTGAGGTCTGAGCACAGAGGCTGCAGCCACGACACCTTCCCATACAGTGTGGCAGCTATGATGACTGCCACTGTGAGATCCACGTGTAAAAGAAGTTTAGGTACCATTCAGTCTCTGGCTAGTAGATACATGAGCTTGGACACCAGAATTCGCAGTGATAAATCGCATCCTGAGAACTATGGCTCTCAGGAGCTGGATCCTGGTCAAGACACACTTCTTTAAGCAGCACGAAAGGCAAGTGCTTGCTGGCACAGAGCTTCCTGCACAGAGGCGAGCGGAGCGGCGCGGCCGTGCTTTCCGGGGACACTATGTATGATACAAGGCCTCAGCGCTTCACATCCTCAGTGACTCAGAGCAAGCACACTGGTAAAAATGAGTATGTGGGAGGCAGGGAAGAATGTGTTATACTTTAAATTACAAACAGGTCATTCCGGTCATGGTGCCTTTACAGACCTCTAATTTTGTGTCGGTCAGAAAACACCATGGCAGCCCAAACGTAAGGCAGAAACTGGCAGTGTTGCCAAGTAGGGTTATTCTGAATTTGGTGAGCGGCAAGCTCGTCTGCATCACAGCAGGGTGAGTTTCAAGTTTTTAACAGAGTGTGGAGGTCACCAAGCTGATCTATCTGCTGGGATTTTCTTCCCTTGAGTCTAACTCACAGACCCAGAAAACTTTCAAAAAATAAAAAATAAATAAGAATGCATTGCTTCCTTATTTGTTATGTGCATGACGCTCATCTGAATTACCTCTGAAGTACAAGGCTTAAATTACATTTGGAAGAGAGGTTGTAAGTTTGGATTTTCCCAACATGGTGGGGAAGGGTAAATCAGCTCTGAGGCAAACTGATCCCCCACTTCCATTGCTCTTGGCAAGGCTTTCCTGAAAAAACTTGGAGCCAAGGCCAAACATTTTATGTTCTAGAGCTACTGCAAGAGCTAGAGCTAGAGCTGCCTCCTCGTTGCAAAGTGGCTGCTTCTGTCTGCCCCAGATCTATTTAAAACATATTGTTTTTTCTCACTGAGAACCTAGGTAAATGCTATTTGCACTATGTATATAAAATATAAGTCTAGTGTTCACTGAAAGATGATGCTATTGTTTATCATTTGTATTGTGCCAGAGTCATGTAAATACACTGCAGTACAGGCAGAAGAATTATCTGGTACCAAAAAATTATCTATCTAAATTAACAGCTTAAGTAGGAAACATCAGCAAAAGAAAAAGTAGAAGAAGGAGAAGAGAGAAAAATATTGTTACACAATCACATGAAAAGGTAATTGTGATGTTGTATTGGGTAGTAATGAAGGGTTTTCCAATTAAGAAAAGATTACTTATGTGTAGCCTTTGGTGACACTGACTTACACTGAAATCAAACTCTAAGTTTCTCAAAATTACATCTCTAGCACTTCTAGCTGTTTACAAAAATTATTCACAAAACTCTGATAACTATTTAATTGAATCTTTTCTAAGCCAGACTGCTTTTTTCTTTCAGAAAAACTCACTGAAGTAAAAACATTGCTGAATAACAAACTTACCGTTCGAGCTGTACAGTACACAAAAGCAACCTGAGACTTCCATGCTGCTTTCTGAACAAAGCCTGCATTAGAGAGGCACAGTAGCACAAGCAATGTACACACCCTGTGCAGTACCTGCTTCTGAGTGTAGCGCCCGGGTCCCCGCTGAGGTGGACACGGTGCTAAGTGTCCCCTGAGGGCCAATTACAAATACTGGATTCAGTTCTCGTTTAGTAGTTCCCCAGAGCTGTTCTCACCTTGATTTTAAGGACTACTGTTTGGGCATCCTTTGGCAAAGCCCCTCACTCAAACTGAAAGTGAAGCCCACGTGAATCCATACCCCGGGCCAGGGCTGCTTTTGCACGGGCCGTGTTTGCAGAGAAGTGTTTTGTCCAACTTGCACCTGCGGGAGTTCCCTCCTAACGCTGCACACCAGCTCTGCTCGACACCTGTGACCAAATATTCCAGACAGATTCAATCACTGGCATTGTCGTAGGTAACACTAAAATATCAATGTGATTGTAATGGCTATCATATAAAAATAATATACATAGATGAAAATATAGCTCAGTTCAGAACTCAGCAATAAAAAGGGCATCTTAGGGTATGTTTACACGTATGCCTGCCATATGCTACACTTAAGTAAAAGCATGCTAATTACTTACTAAAGGCACAGGATTGTTTCAGACCTCTGAGTATACGAAATACCTGCTTTTCACAATAGGACTAACTTTGCTTGATTCAGAAACTAAAATAGTTTCAGGTGTTTAACCTCTCAGGCTTAAAGACATAGCAATACAACAACTCCGAGCTGAACAACCAAACGATACGAGCAAAACTGGCGAGTGTCTCCAATAGCCAATGGCTGAGTGGCACATTTCTATTTTAAAACTCATTATTCATTTAGGCCACAGAATATTCTTAGTGCTTTACAAAATACAAAATAAAAAAGTTCTTGCCTCAGAGTTTACAGCCTAACAGTCTAAGATAAGCAACACATAGCCCTTGGCAGCTGGAAAACAGGCGCTGACAGAGCGATCGTTGAGTGCCATCCCCTAATCCTGCAGGCATCGCTTTGCATAACTTATTTGGGAATCAATGTGAACTACACTTACGGAAACCTTCCAGAATCAACCCCCTGCTTCGGTAGTGTCATTACTACTTCTGCTCTTATTGCTGTTGTGGTAGCACATTAGAGGTCCCAGACAGTTTGACAGCTTACATACAGTACAAATACACAGAAAAATTATCATAGCTGTCCTGAAAATCCTAACTTGATTTGAAAAAAAAAAACCTGCAAAGAGAGGAAGAGCAGAGGAAAAGTAGGGTCATTTATTTTATACAGACAGAGGAGGAGTGCTAGTATGTGCTAGTATACCATAAACCTATCGGTACCAGCTTCTATTTTCATATGATCCTAATTTCTATGGGCAATGTACTTCTGTTTCTTGTAATTAATTTCTTGTGAGGAATCCATTTTTGGACAGTTCGTTTTCACATTTTATTTTGCTGCAATCATTCTTCAAAATTTTACTGTGGTAATGTATTTCTCCGCTTTTATGCAGGATACATTTACATTTCTAAGTCTTTTATACACAGAAAGATCTTCCATTTTTTTAGAGGGAAAGTTAATACAGCATATTACGGAGGAAAGATGTAAGGCTTTTGTCAGTTCTTTTGTTTTTTTGTTTTTTTTCTGTTTTTCATTTTTTTTCTTTCTCTTAATTTAAAGGAAAATTAATTCAAGCAGAATGTCTAGATTTGATCTTTTGGTAGGGAAAAGCATGATTATTATTCATGCAGCAGTGTTTATTTCCATCTGTCACCATAGCAGTTCTTTTAATAACTTATTACGCAATCAGTTCAATAGCCTTTCTGCTCCTTTCCTACCACTGCAGCATGGAAGTCTCTTATTCCTATAATGTTTTCCACTGTCCCCATTTTACTATTGATAGCTGAAATTATTTTGAAAATTTTAGTGGTGTGCTGTTTATATTTCCTTCACAATTCTTCAGATGAATTTCCTAAACTCTTTTGGGAGCTATATATATGAAATACCTACAAGGTGAAATGTGAGGGGAGAAACCAAAGGCTATTCTTGGAAACTAATGAAATAAATGTTATATCCCAAATTATTTCCTTGTATGTCTGCATCGGTATTAAAAATAAATTCTACACCTGCAGAACTTGGATATACTTCCTTGTGGGAGCGTGGAGGCTTCCATTGCTTCTATGGGGAGGGATTTGCACTCCTTAAGATCAGTAGCTTTTGGAGGATTCCCCAGGGAAAAGTAAAGTGCCTTTCACATCCCCCCCGACTGAACAGAAAGTTTTACAGCAGAGTGAGCAGATACAGGATAAGATGACCATTTAAAGGGCCAAAAAAGGCAAACCCAGCTGACTGAAAGATGTAGGGAAAAGGAGGGCGAAGTTGGGGAGGGAAAGAGGAAGACTACAAGACAAGTTGGCTGGGCAGTATCTACACAGAAAGGGCCCTGCAGTCCTGCTGAGCAAGTCGGATGCGTCAGCAGCGTGTGGATGCTGTGCTGAAGGCTCGCACGTGGTGTGTGCAAGAGTCTAGTGAGCAGGTCAACGGGAGGGATTTTTCCTTTTCTGTTCTGCACTCTTGAGACTGTATCTTGAAAACAGCCTCCGTTTAAAGCCCGTGCCTCCCCAGTTCCCCACACTCACCGCTCCCATGTGAGAGATACCGATCAACTGGAACAAGTCCAGAGAAGGACCACCAAGATGCCTGAACAGTCAGAGCGCAGGAAGTGCAAGTAAAAGCTGAAGTGGTTTGTTTTGCTTAGCCTGAAGAACAGAACCCTAAAGGGAGATCTAATCCTGGTCTTAAAAAACTGCTTAAAAGGAGGTCATAAAGAAAACTGGTTCAGAGTCTCCTCAGAAGTATGCAGTGAAAGGACAAGATACAATGGTCACAAGTGGAAAACAAGCTGCTCCAGTTGAATATAAGGGGAAAAAGAAATTGTTCACAGTTTTATGTATCAAATAAGTTGTACTCAGATTTCTGCACTCCTAGAAGAATCAAAATGTATTAGTTTATGTTATTTGGTCTGTAAGACACACTCTAAAAGCGGTAACAGGTTGGCCCTCACTGTAAAAGTCACAGAGAAACCACATTAACCAATGCTAGCAAAAATCTTCCTGTAATTTTAACTCTTGAATGCCTATTAAGCATTGGGCAAACAGTAACCAGCATTCCTCACATACTGCAAGTGCTGCAAAGTTAGCCAGCTTTCCCTGAATTTCCCCTGCCCTCCGGTAGCATTTGAGAAACACCCCAGTTATCGCACTTCTCAGCTGAGAATTGACCTTTGCTGCTTCAAATGAATGCTGTGGGATAGGCACGACGTTTCACAGAATCAGAGAACGGTAAGGCTGGATGGGACCTCAAGAGATCATCCGATCCAACCCACATTCCCCCCTCTGATTCTCAGAGGTGGACGGAAAATGCCATTATCCCAAGCTGCAGCTTACTGTTGCAAAGATGCTTCTGTCTGCTGAGTTCTAAGCAATTGAAGACCCACCATCTGAAAACCTAGATTATTTTTTGAGAGAGAAAAAAGAGAGAAATTCAGATTAAAAACAGGTATGCTGGTAGAATATATATAAACCCCTTTCCTATAAAGGCTTTCTCCTGCTGTAAACTGAAGATAACCTGTGTATCATACTCTAGAACACAAGTAGGCACCTGGCAATGCATGCACTAGCTCTGCCCCAGGGTGTCTGGATTAGCCTGTAGGATGTGAGCTGTGGGAGAAATGAGGAAAGATCCTGCGGTGTTTATCCACAAGTGAAATGCCAGGAAAGATGGGGGTTTTTTTGGCCTGATCTTAACACCTCACTGGGAAAACAAAGGACCTTGGTCATATGACACTTGACCATCCCCAAATAACACATCATTTCTTTTCATATCCTCTCCTTTTTTCAGAGATAGATGATTTTTTTTTTCTCTCTCTCTTATGGGACCTCAGTTCTTTATAGTTTTGATTTTTTTAAATTTATTTGTGGAATTCAAGATGTTATCTGGTCTTCTTATGTGAAATATAGGAACGAAGGTGCTTGCAAACATGCAGAAATAAGCCTATTTCTTATGGTGTATAAACTATATAAACCCTTTCTCTATTACTTCTTACCTTCAGGTTAACAGATGTGTGTGACGGGTTTTCTTTCTCTGACGCCTTTCCCTGCGGAAATTCTTTTCAGTAAATAGCACACAACATCTGATTCCCCACTGTATTCATCCATGCTCAGGATGATTTATGCTGGAAAAATGTCCTTTTGGAATGCTGGTAACATTCTTTCGAATACTCACTGCCCCTAAACTACAGTGTTAGTCCGAGAAAAAGAAAAAATGAAGTGAAACAAAAAACAGCTGCCTGGCTGCTAAAAGACAGCTTTGATTTTTCTATATGGAATCGGTCAGGAATTTTTGACAGCTGAAGTCTATTGGCCATTTTTACTAAATTCAGATCTGAAAATTCTCCTTATCCTTCCCAACAAATTTACATTTTCAGGATGAATCAAATAATTTGCCCACCTATTTTATTTAACCATTTCATTTAACCATTAACCATTTCATTTACCATAAATATAGTATACAGTGAATGGCTCTATTTCCAGATGTAGAAATCACCTTAAAAGAGCATTCAAATATTTACAATACTTTTCTAGTACTACTTTTCACCTGAAAAAAAAATGAATGCTGCTTCAACTGCACAGAAATTTCAGAGAAGTTGAATAAGATTCATATGTCCAGAATAATTCTGACTGGGAAAGGAGATGATGGTGTCTCTCTGAAATACTGATACAGAACAGGGTCATCCAAATTAGAATATACAATTGTTTTTGTAAGATAGTCTTTTCCTAATACAGAAACCTAAAAACCTCTAGTTCGTTGAAGCTGAAGAAAAATTGATACATAAAATTTAAACATTACAAGCAGAAGCTAGTGAATGACAGATGAGGTGAAAGAGAAAACCATATGTTTTACGATCCATGTGTTTTTCTCTTCTAAATACGTACATGTGTCTATTGCTCACAGTTTTGTAAATGTAGTATCCTTTCTTTACATTTAACTTAGCCATAAAAATAAATGTCTCACTTGTAAAAGATCACAAGATCAAGCACTTTGATAGAACTAAAGTGTTTAATATTTTAATTACTGTCACAGTTCCCGTCTTCTAAATAACTAATTTGACTTCAAGAGTAGGAAGCTGAAATAACACCACTATCCAAGGGGAAGTTATGAATAATCATTCAGAGCCTTTGTTATAATTTGCACAGAAAAATATTTGCAAAAAAACAAAAGTTCCCTAATTCTCAAATAAAAATTGATACAATGAATTAATGCATTGGGAAGAAATTATAATATGAAATGCTGAATTCTCTCTACAGTATTATCCATATTTAACACATGGATATGGGGCTTGATGGAGGTAAAGGTTTTCAAAAGGACGTTAACAACTACACTTGGGAAGAGTTTGCACATAGCAAAGAAACTTGTCAGGCTATGAATTTATAACACCTTTATCAGCTGCCTCCTGAAGTCAGTTATTTTAACTTGGACAGTTATTTACAGCACTGTTTTGCTCGGGTGTCCTCTGAGTATCCTTCACTGGCACAGGGAAAAATACCTGAAAAAGAAAGCATTTTGCACAAAGATTTCCTTGCTAGGAAAGAAGATGCAGAAGATAATAGTGAAAGTGAGGGATCTTCATAGAAAATGAAGTCTTAAATTTTTTGAGAAGGCTAAAAGGTCAATAGAAAATAGGGATCATAAGTGGGATGTTTTGATTTCCATATGATTAAAGCACAGGTCTTTCTTCATAATGTCACGAGAAGGTATCATCAGTATTGGACCACTGGGCATAGGCAAAGCAAACAGTGACCGCAGTACAAGTTAGGAGTGAAGAGGGCACAAAGCAGCGCCTGTGCTGGCCTAGGGCTGCATCTCGCAGTACAGGAGTAGGAAGAAACACACAAAGCAAAGAGGAACAAAGAACTTTTGTGCTAATTGTGGGGGAAGGGGAGCCCTTGCACGCTTCTGTGCACTAGAAAAGCTTAGGATGTTTTCATATCTGAGAGTATAAAGCCATCAAGCATGTGTTTGATCTGCAAGGAATAGGAACCTCATTAGAGACAGGTAATTCTTGGCTATATCCTAATTGAAAGAAGTATTTTAATGAGATGATTGAAAACTGTAATAGAAACAAGTGACACTAGATTCAGCACAGAACTGATGAACAGCGATACTATAAGCAAAGGTTCATCTTCAAAATAGCTGCAAATTTTAAAAGGAGAGAGCCATTAAGGAGCTGGAGAGTCATGTGCTACACCTTAGAAGGGCGTTGAGGCAGCTCCCTTGGGAAGCCGGGCACAGAAACTTCCCAAGTAACTGTTGTTGTTTGTTATACACTATTCTTTGAGGGGGAAAAAAAATAATTTGTCTTTTGTTGCTAATAAACTAAAAATAATTTTAAATCATTAACTTATTCATATAACAACACATAGCATTGTTTGTATAACAACTCGTTCACATAGCAAATGCAAGGTCTCAAGCCCTGGTTCATTGCTTGGGCCAGAGAGCAAGAAGGTCTTTGGTAAAAATATCCAGCTTTGAATACACCAGAATAACAGTTTAACAAGATTAAAGGATATTAAGATACCATCAAGTTCAAAATAATAAGAAGCCCACCATGATGTGCCTTAACAAGTCCTAGATTGTTTTAATCCTGAAGAAAGAACACAGACTATTGTGAAAAGAAAAGGAAGCTGAACTGAGGTTGCAGGTGCTGCTCTAGCATTGAGTGGTTGCTGTAGAGGAAAGAAGAACAGAGAAAAGAAGATGGGTTTTACCACCTTTAAAAAGAAGCAAAAACTCTCACCATTAATAAACTGAAATAGCATCTACTCCCTCTCTTTGCTAGCTCCACTCTGTAAATATTTAGTCAAATTCCAAAGTTATATTTTATGACTTACTAAACAATGCCAGGAGGTGATTCTGTTGTTCAAAGGGCAAGTTATAGCAAACCCAAAGCTTACTTAGTAGTCCTTAATTCGTAGTAACTGGCCATCTGTATTCTGTGGAGAAGATTCTGCAAGGAACTAGCTGTTATGTGACAATATTTTCAAAGGAACTTCTGCAGGAAGGAGCACGATAGAAAGAAAAAGAAGATCCCAAATCTGTTTACTCAAAGGTGATAATAAATAAAGGCTCCTATAAAAATCTATAGTTTATAATAAATTTTCCTCTCTTTACAAAAAAAAAAAAAATGTTTATAAATGCCTTATTCCCATACTTTGGATAGGAATATAGGTCTGTAGTTCATCATTCCCTGCTGCTTCTCTTTTTTGAAGATGGGTATATTTGCGTTTTCCCTAGTCAACAGGGCTCCTCTCTGATCAGCACAACTTTCAAACATGTTGGAGGTGTCACACTGATAACAAACAGTTCCCTCAGCACCATCAGATGAATCCCAGCTCGCACATATCCAGTTTACTCAAGCTGATCCTAATTCAGTCCTCTACTGTGGATGGTAACTCTCCAGCCCTCGCCAATAGCTCTCGGCGAGGGCAGACCTCGCCAATAAAGGCTGAGGGGAAAGAGGGTGTTGAGCACCTCAGCCCTTTCCACGGCATTCATCATTAGGTTGCTAGCCCCAGGGGCAACATTTTCATAGGCCTTTGCTGCCAATGCACCTGCAGAAGCCTTTCCCTGTGCTCTGTACCCCTTCCTGGTTTGGATGGAGTTATTGATTATGATATTAGTTACTGATAACTCATTGGAGTTATGGATTATGAGTGGAAAAGGACTGTTCTGTGTAATAATGTATGGAGGAGGGAGAATCCAGGTGACAAATCTGTATCAATTTAAAATCTGATTAATCTGAGATTACCTTCCACCCACACAAAACTTGCAAGGCTTAATCATATCATTAGTTATCCTCAAATAACCTTATGTTCCATCGGTAAATTCACCTTGGCCTCAGAGTCCTGACAAACATTCTTGAAATCTATTAGATTAATTAAAAGAATTCTTTTAACACTGAACCATAGTACACACCCAAAACTCTGTGAGCAAAGAGCACCATCTGCAATGTTCTCTTGAAAATACATGATAAGACAAAACTATTAGGGTGGAAACTCTATAGCTTCAACTGTCAAAATCATACAGTAAACCCAGATGCTAAACTAATGAATTTTGTTGTTTTAATATTCATACATATAAAAAAATGAAAGTAAGGGTCAAAAGATGACAACAGTTCTAACAAATGTCACAAAACACCTTTCATATCTGACAGCATCTCAATTTTTTTCAGTGCTTTTATTTTCTGCAGTAACCTATTTTTTTCTATTATCTCTGTAACTGCTAGCTGAGATATGCTTACTAGCAATGTATGTATGCTCATCTTCAAGTGTTAACAAGAAAAAAGGAAAAAATAGTAGGGAAATGGTACCTGCAGCACAGATGGGAACACACCCAAAGAGCTGGATAAGATTCAGGTAAATGCCATATTTTTAAATCAAAAGAGTTCAAGTCAGTTCTTGTTTTCTCAGAAGCAGTTCAGCTGATCTTAGTCAAGGTTTAAGGTTGTGTTTTTTTCTTTCCTTTTTTCTTTTTTTTTTTCATTAGCTGAATGTCAATCACTTTCAGATGTCAGAAGGGAATAACTGGAATAATAGAATAAGGGTGGAGATAAGGAAGCAAATAACTCTAACTAAAAGAATAGATCTGGTAATATAAACCTTGTAAACCTTTAAATTCATAAACCATACTGCTAGCCTGGCATTTGTAAGCTTTTCAGATAGAATATGCAAAGTTAGATGATGTTTGCTTTCAATTCAACTAGTTTTGAAAATTTATTGATTTAACCTTACGAACAATTTAGTTAAAAGCACAATTTAATATGCTGTGAATGATGAGTGAATTTAATTAAAGATTAGACATAAACAAAACCTCTGAAAGTTATAGAGGGGGTGAGATGAGACAGAAAAATGACTAGCAGGAGAAAGGAAAGGATAGCTGGAGGGGTAGCTAACATTATATAAACCCTGTTATCCCACCTTATTTGCCTTCTTCTCTGGCCATCTCTTTAAAGATAGGTAATTTTATGCTTTTCCATGCTACTTTTTCCATACTACTACTTTTCCATTTTCTATTTCCTGTATTTCCCTCCAGGCAGCAAAAGAAGGCAGCAAAAGACGACAAATTTCCTGCCTCCTTATGTCAAGCACTGGAAAAGGTCTTTTATGCTGCCAGCCTCTGAGGCTGGTGTTTACCATGGTGAAATATGGAAACATATGCAAGCCAGGCTGGCTAACTGGGAAGAGAGGTGGTGGCAGAAGAATCTGGCAGTAGAAGCTGGGAGGTCTCTGCAGTACAAGAAGCAGAATAGGAAGGAGCAGGTGAGTTCAAGAGAACCCAAGTCTGGGCAGAGAGAGAGTGAAAACTGAGAAATCCTTAGCAGGAACAGCAGAGGATTAAGACAGGAGGATCTAGACAGAACTGAAGGATCCTTGGGGATAAAGAGCAAACAGGAAGACCACAAGGAAAGACAAAGTCAGAGAGTGTCTGGCCGAGCGAAGGAGGTTTTACCTAGCATTCCTCAGCTTTGTTGGCAGAACAATTCCGAATATGCAGGGCCATTTCTAAGGCATTTTGCATATCACTATTGGCTGCGGAAGATAAGAATAGATACGAAAGCTGAATTTATAATGTAACAGAACATTACAGTTGTAGATGAAATAACTGACTGATTTCTCTCCATAATTGACTTTTTTTCATTATACTATGTATGTCTTAATCTCTTGTCAACTAATGTTTTTATTTCTGCAGTGTAAGGCATTATGCTCTCATTTCTTTTAATATAAAAGAGGCCAAGAGATTCATTATCACTGGTTATTATCACTCTTCCTAATGATATTCTGAGGTATTGCCTATGGCATTTTACTGTATGTCTGTTAAAGTAGATTGGGATTTGTAGTGAAATCCTGTTTAGACATTGAATGAACCCAACAGTCATTTTTAATAAGTCTTATGTTCTGTCATAAGAAAGCAGCTTATTACTAATGAGATGTATTATGTTATTCCATACCCAAATAAAACTGTATTTGTCAGGCATGCATGCCTGGGGCACAAATCTGACAAACACTTTCAGAGGTAAAATGTTGTCCAAAGAGACAGTGATTAACAGAGAGCTGGGGCAGGGGGACACGGATGGAAAGCTGGGTGTGGGGGGGTCCCATATTCTAAAATATGGGTTTGGTGTGTTCATTTCTTGGAGTTGCTTCAATCTGAGAGAACAACCTATGTAAGCTAGGGAGAGCTTTAGGGAACCTAGAAAAATCCCCAAGCTATCACCTACTGCCTCAAATGCCAACACTTTATATCATTACATTATTGGAAGCAAGAAGCAAGCTTTAACCCAGGCCCCAAAGCGATGCCTCAGCACCTTCAGTTTCTTTAGGAGGGGTTGAAGCATAGGGGAGAGATATAGGGGACTTACATTTGCATTACGCTGTAGCCTGGCTGCACACGGTGCACATGACAAAATCGGGGGCGTGCGGCGCTCACGTCCACGTGCCTCGCATCGCTGGCTTCCACTCGACCCTACCGAGTCACACAGTTGATCTCCAGTTGGAACTAGGAGTGGATGATGAAAGAAGAGCGTTCGAGGCGTGAAAGGGCAGTTTCCTTCACCCTTCCTACCTGTGCTCCATTTTCTTAAGCCTCACCTCAACGCACTTGCCAGATGGCTAGAGAAGAGGAGAGCCCACCCCATAGAGGAGTGAGAATGCAGCAGAAATCATAATTTTTAAAGAAACATCCAATTTGTATTCTAGATAGTGTTTCTTCTCAAATTACTTCCATGTAAAAACAAAAAGTCCCACAGAACGTAACAGAAACAGGTATCTATCACAAATTCTGCAGCAGTTAAAAACAGAAAAAAAAAAAAACTAGAAAAAATATAATCTCTAGTAAGTTACCTGAATATGCAGAATAATTTCCTATTGATCTCATCTTTAGCAAATACTACAAAAAATGAAGGCTTTGGGTTTGATATTTTTCTTCTATGCTTACAAGTCATTCAAATATATTTTATATTCTAATTACACAATATATAGTTTAGGCTTTTGCTTGAACCTGTCCATTTTTTTTTTTTGAAAGAATACCTACTTCAAACATTTATTAATCTTCCTGCTTATAATCAGTATTGTGACATGTGACTGATTTGAATATTTCTATCGATATGATAAGGATTTCTATAAAATTAAAGATGTCCAGTAGCCTTAAATGGTTGAAATGTCATTTGATGCGATGGAATAGGCACGTAGTAATTTTTTAACACAATTGATAATTTCAGACATAAGGTCTAATATAAAATACATGGCCTTTAGGTGGCTTTCTAATTGAAAAGGGAGGTTAAGAAATACCCCTCAAGAAGGGGAATACAGTGGTACTCTGTCTAGTTTGGTATTGTCCAGACATCAGAAGGAACTGGCCTTTGGAATAACAGGCAGGGAAAGCAGGCTGAGTAGAGCATAAAATAGCAAGGAAACAGTAAAGAACAGGTTGCATCTATTTGTTGCTGCTTTTTATTGTTCCCAAATAAATGAATGTTAATTGAGAGGAAGTGTTGCTACATATTTTATGACACTCTGAGTACATAACTGAAGTCTCAGGAGGCCTGGTTTAAATTCAAAGTAATGCTCAACTACACTTTAATTAGCATTGCTGTAGCTGGGTTTGCTTTTTTTTTTTTTTCCCCCTCTCTCTCTCTTCCCTGTTACGGAAGAATGTGATTTGTTACAGTTTTGCTGTTTTCAAATGTTAAAATATATGATGGAGGTGAAGAAGTGATTTGGTAGCTGAATGACTTCCTGGCAGGAGAGAATCTGACAGGATGGCATTTTACTAATTAAGAAGAGTGCTGGACTAACCAGATGGGAAAAATACATACTGAAACTCTTTTTTTTTTTTTTTTTTATTTTCTTTTATTTTTATTTTTTTTTTTTTTAAGAAAATGTGGAGAATATAAAGGACAAAGAAGAATATATAATTGACCAAAAATGGGAAATAA